>WYDI02014556.1:0-28356 GCA_009867235.2 Psittacus erithacus
GAAAAGAAAAGAAAAGAAAAGAAAAGAAAAGAAAAGAAAAGAAAAGAAAAGAAAAGAAAAGAAAAGAAGAAAAAAAAACAAAAGAAAGAAAAGAAGAAAAGAAAAGAAGAAAAGAAAAGAGAAAAGCAAAGAGAAAAAAGGAGAGAAGAGAGAAAAAAGAAAAGAAAAAAGAGAGAATAGGGAAAAAAGAACTAGAGGGAGCACTTCTAAGGAAGTGTTGGAGGTTTGGTTTTGTTTGGTTCATCCTTAATTCTCAGCATGATTGGAAGTAGCTAATTGTTTTATATCTTAAGATATTGCTCTTCCAAGAGCTAGTTCACCGTATGTAACTGTTTAAAGCATTTGAATATGCTTTCTGTGTGCACAGTTTTCTGCTTCAGTGTCCTCCCTTGGCTGCCTTTTCCTAGCTTCATTCTTTAATGCAAAGGACATTTGCAATGAAAATGGGATCTCTGCTTCTTAACAGTTCATCTGCTCCTGCTGCTCATTTCCCCACCTGAAGTCACGATCTTCCACTTGTGACCTCACCAGAGGTTGCCGTGGTGAGAGGATTATGATGTTGCGGATAGAGATGCATAACTTCAGGAAAAGAATGAGCTGCCAGAGCAGATGAACTCCTCTGAAATGAAGATCTGGTCTTCATGCAAATGTTGTGAACAATAAAAGAATGGGAGGGAAAAATGGCAGAAAGTACACAAGCAGGGTTGTTTCGAAGTACAGACCACAATTACTAGTTGTCCCATTCAATGTCTGGTGAAGGAGTAATTGGACAGACCCTTTAATTCCTTGGGTGATTCAGAAAATGTTAAATCATTTGCACAAATTTCAGTGTAATCTTCAGACAGTTCTGATACATCCTTTAGTACTGCTGGTGTCTGCGTGCTATTTTGGGTGTTACTAGATTTAAATCTGGATGGTCTATTGAAAGGAAAATAGCACAAAACTTTATAGCATCAAATAAGAACCAATTACCACAATCAGCAACCGTAACTAACTCATACTTTGTAGCTCATGTTTACAGAGGGATGCTTAGCAGTGAGTGATGCTGGCAGTGAGGCATTCCAGGAGAGCTGTAAGGCAAGTTTCTTATACCCAGGTAAACTTCCTGGTTAAGTTTTCTAAGACACCTTTTTCATCTCTCTGTGGCATGAAAATACAACATCAAGCTAAAACATTCATGAAAAAAAAAACCCAAAACCCAAAACAAAACCCAAAACCCCAAACAAAGAAAAATAAAAAACCCTACTAAATGCAAGAAAATGGGAAAAATTAAAGAAAAAAAAAAAAAAGAAAAAAAAAAAACCTGGACACTGGGAGAGACACTGTCAAAAAACTTCTGCCAAAACTTTGTGACAGACATAGCTTCCACTGCTGAAGTGGTAGGATATGTCAGCATGCATGACACTATCATTGGATACATCAAAGGCTGCTTTGCAAACACACTTGCTACAAAAAGAAACACTGGTCCCAGGTCCCTGAAATGCAATGGCACAGATACAAAAGAGCTTGTCAGAGATAGCAAAGGGAAATGCCAGCAACAACCTTGCAAATGTAATGATTCCATCAATACACTGGAGAGATGGGCAATAAAAATGATCAGTGTAGTGCTGGTCACATCATTTTATGTAGATAACATTTGCTATGAATTTAGCCTTTTTTAGTCTTTTAAAAATCCTTTGCAGGCGGGTACTGGTTGCTATGAAGCAGTTGTTACTCAATGAGCTGGTGGCCTGGAAGGTCCATTAGGCCAACAAATCTGACCTCAAAAGAGAAATGAATTATTGTAACTGTATCTAGTGGCCTTATCCAAGTTTAGATGTTTGTTGGACTTTTTATGTGTGCATAAATAGTTGTTGGACCAATGGAATCACAATCAAACTAGAATGAAATGTAAGAGATGAAATAGTCATGGTGTCAGACTAGATCAGCAACAGTTTAGCTCTAGCCAAGTAGTCATGTTTTCTGACTTGGAGGCTAGTCTGTAAGACTCCAGAGTCTATTACCTCTATCTCATCTTCATTATTCGCAGATGCCCATCACTGAGTGCTGACCTAACAATTCTACTGCTTATTCAAGAGATATTGAACAGATGTTTGGCTTTGGTTCGAAGTGTTGTTTTTGTTTTTGTTTTTTGGTGGTTTTTGGTTTGTTTTTTTTCACTCTTTCTTGTGGTTTGGGGCAGGTTTTTTTATTTTTTTAATTCTAGGAGTCTGAAATGAGATTTTAAAATGTGTGTGTTCTGGCAAAGATATTAGAACAAAGAGGTAGAAATCTTTCAAAAAATGTATTCCTGCTTTTTAAAATGCAACTGAAATGTAAGCATCATTTTCTAGCAAAGAGCGAAAAATAACAAAATACTGAAGTTTTACAAAAAAGATGACTTAAAGAAAAGTAAGGATTGCTTCCCAGTGCACTGCCTCAAACAATTCTTCCTTCTCAGGATCTGTTTATAGATAAGATGAAAATTTTAAGGATTTTGGCTTAAAACAAAAATAACTGCTTTGTAATTTAGACCATCTTAATACAGCTGTATGCATAACTGATTAATAGTTACCAGGTCCATTAGTAATAAAAGATAAATATTTTTAATATGTATATCTTTCATCAGCATTTGTATATATTCACTGGGATATAATGCACTCTTTATTTTAAGCAGTATCCCATAATAAGCTGTAACATTTATTATATGTATGGAAATATTTTAAATAAAATAGAAGTTTTGAGGTCTTACGTGAGATGCAGCCCACACAGAAGCCAAACATATGCATGAAATAGGGGAACAAAGCAAACAAATGAAGGGATTCGTGAAAAGTAAAAGTGTCCCAAGATTGGTTTTAAAAAGACCTATTTTACAAATGTACCTTTAGAACTAATTTTTAGATTCTAGCAAATTCTAATTCCGTGTGCCTTTCCTTCTTCAACTTACGGATATTTTTTCCAAGGTCAAGAAGGCTTTTCAGTTTTAAAGTCTCAACAGCTTGAAACATGTTAGCTTACTCTTTTGCGCAGAGAAATACGGGTGATATTTATGTGTATACCTATAACTGTACCAAAGTCTAATGAGACAGATAATCAATATAACTTGTTTGTACATTGTTAAATCAGGACTTTCTTGTCCTTTCCCCCCCTTATATCCCCCCCCAAAAAGATACAAATTGGGAAATAAATGATCCATTTTCTAAGTAAAGCAGCATGTTTACCCTTTCTGTACCAGGCCATTACAACTAGGATTCTACTTAAGCAAGACTACCTATTAAATTACATGGAATTCAGGCAGTTAGTAACTGAAAAATATGGACCTAAATTTAAAAGATCTATACAAAGTAAATTACCTCCATTACTATTATAGCTGTATATCTTTTTTACTCATACTCACTTGCAATTTCATTGGAAAAACCATAGAAGTTTTATCGGCTATACACCATAACCAAAGCCTGTGACTGAGGGCTAGGAAAGCCACACATGTGCTCAAATCTGGACTATTATTTAATTCACTAAATTTTCTTCCACACATGAGCAGGATCAGACATAAAACCTAAGCCACGGAGGTCGAGGGGAAGAAGTTGAGAATTAGATTAGAGTCTTGGAAATGGCAAAACCTGAAACCTTTGTTTTTACAAGAACGGCAGTGCTGTCTTCCCTTCATTATGTTTCAGCCTTTACAAGTATGAGCCTTGAAAGCAGAAATCTGTTTTTTTTCGACTGGTTGGTTAATACAGGGAAAGGCTCCAAAAGTAACTGAAAATATAAATTGGATATATATTCCTTAACGGAGTTAGCCTTTTGCTGCTGGACAACAGGGATGGTCAGCAGGATGTGATTTATTTCTGAGACATATAATAATTTTTGGAAAATGGGGTCAATTTTATTTCAAAGAGGAGGAACTTCCTATGTGCACTTCTGAACATAATCTGGAGGCAGGGATGAAGCCGTCAGAAATGCTATGAAAGAGCTGAGACGGTTTGTGAAGCACCATGTGTCTCTGGGCTGAGTTTGCCCTGACCGGACTGAAGCTCTAAGGATAACCAGCCTAGCACAGGGTTGACTCTGGAAAGATCTTTTTTACCTACAGCTTGAACTGGAATCACTGCAGATTAAAGACACTTTTAACCAGAAAGTATTGCAGAACAGGGAATTGATCTGCTTATACCTGGAGCCCTGTGTTTTTAACATGGTGGGTGGAGATTATGGTGGTCAGAAGAGCGAATTGCCCAAATATTTTCCCCCAATGACACACTGAGGATGATGGCTGAGATTAGTAAAAGCACACTTCAGAGGATGAACTTTTGTCTAAGTTAGTAATTAAATGCCAGCAAACCTACATTTATTCTATCCCTCCCTCCAAGCTTTGTCACAGTATTATTGGACAAAATATTTGATGAGCAGCTGAAATGTTACCCAGTCACAAGTAGCTAGATTGTAGTACCCAAGGCTGCTACATGAAGAAGCAACGTTACGTTTTGTTTCAGAAATTATCTCTGCCAAAGAGGCTATAGGAATAACAAGCTAGTTGATCTTACATTTTGTGTCGATCAGGAGAAAGCTGTCAGTCTGGGTGCTCTTATTAAATATTTTATACAGAGGAAATGCTTTTGATGTGGACATCTCTGTTGAACAAGGACTAAATTATAACTATGGGTTTGGCTTTACCACTGATACTCATGAAGATTAGTTCAGCTGAACAGCAACTCGTAAGTAAACAATTTCTGTCCTATAAATAAAATAGATAGCTACTTGCAATTTTTATACCAATTTGATAAAAAATCATTTTTTTTTTTTTTTTTTTTTGTATAATGTGGGACTCCTATTTCTACATTTGGTAGGTACGTAAAAATGATATTGAAGAAAGACTGTGTCAAATGGCTACATATCCACATAATCTAGATTAACTTTAAAACAGCTCTACTGAGTTGTGCCTGGAGTGATGAGACATATGTGGAAGAGAAAAAGGAAAACTAAACAACACATGTAGCAAAACAGTCTTGAAGTTCTGGGGTATGTAGCAATCTCTGGTAGATGCCAGAATATTTTTCAAGTAATACTGCATTTGTTTTGGCACCTGACTGACTTGTCTTTCATGTTTGTGTGGGTTTTTTTTCTTTTTACATTAATAATATATTGTATTACTTACCCACTCAGCCTCCTGAGACTTCCCAGGGTTTCTTTTCAAGACCAGATTCCACAGAGATATCCAAGCATGCCACCTATATCCTGTCAAACTCAATGGCATTGAAACTTTTCTCAACAGGCATTAATTTCTTCAGCAGATCAAGATGGATAGCACTCAGTTTCTGCTGACTTTTTGGTACTTTTTCCCAAAGCTTGAATTCCTTCCTTTTCTGTGCCCAGCTAGGAGTACTTGAACCCCTAATTATCTCCTACCGCTATATCCATTAGGCAAGGCCTTCCTTCCAGTAACCCAGTGATGCCATGTTAGCAGGAAATTTGGCTCCTTTACTCTTCCATTTTTGTTTCTTAAGGGAAACTTGCAGATGCAGGCAATACTGTCACTCCATTATAAATTGGATTGTTCTTATTAGACTAACAGGAGTTCAGTACTGAACTGAACTGAACTGTGACCTATAGCTCTTGAGAGTATTAGAGGACTATTCAAAAAGGATCCCTTACATAGTAAGTAAAAAAAAAGACAAAACTGAAGTTCATTGCCATCACATTTGATATCTTGACATGAGGAGGTATACATTTCCTGGAAAAAGTTTTAAAGGCCATCAAGTAGAACAGATTGCTGAAAACTAATGTTCAAATACCAGCTGTAATGACTGAAGCGAGCTTCAGATTGTACTGGTGCGAAGCCGAGCTCTGAGAGAAAAGTATGGTGTTTGAACTGAAGAGCTTCATTTCCCATCTGTAAAATATGGAATGAAGTCCCATGTTCATCTTCCT
This sequence comes from Psittacus erithacus, assembly GCA_009867235.2. Taxonomy (NCBI): domain Eukaryota; kingdom Metazoa; phylum Chordata; class Aves; order Psittaciformes; family Psittacidae; genus Psittacus; species Psittacus erithacus. Next base: position 5,905 of record WYDI02014556.1, read on the forward strand.
TCTCATCCCCTAAACCTGAGAAACATTCCAATGTTAAGAAACATCATCACAGGGGAAAAAAACAAAACAACCTTATCTTCTGTTGGAGATGATACTGCAGACCATTCCTGAACAACCTGGATTCAATTCCATTTTTTAGCATAGTAGAAATGGAGCCAGATGGAAATGATAAAACCGTCTACATTTTCACTTCATTCAAAGCTGCAAGCTGCACTGAAATGATGCATATTTCTTTGTTCTCTGGGACATAATGTAGCTAGGAAAAAACCCACAAAACAATGTGTTGCAATATAATATTGTCCGGGTGCCGCAAAAGAATAAGTAATCTAATATGTGTGTGTGTGAGCGTGTATATGTGTGGGAGGTAGGGCATAAGGAAAGACAAATTAAGGATTTTCTTCATTGCTGTGATGATGGGAGTATTGTTTGGAAGAAATGTCATAAAATGTTGACTGAAAAATAAAAAGAATCTGCACCAATTATTTTTTTTCTCTCCTTGTTGACTGTATTTCCTTTATTTCAAACCTTGCCGAACTTTATCTGGCATTGACACACGAAATGAGGAGCTCATTTTTGCCTTACTAGAGCTGCCTTCCTCCTCCCTTCTGAAGGACACTGCACGTACTGGGTTCAAGGTGTCCACCTCCAGTTACTCTGCAGAAGCAAAATAGGGAAGGGACTGCTTATTTAGCAGTTAACATTTAAAAAACAAAGGCTATGTTTACCTTTTAAGCAAAAAACAATTGATCACCAATAGTGAGTAAACATTGTTTAGCCACAGCACACAGACCTTGAGGGATTTATGAGCAACTACAAGCTCACCTCTTGACTTCAGCTGGAAGCTGGGCGGCGTGTCTGAGTAGCAGACTCTGACCAGTAATGTCCTGCGCAAATGAATTTAGAGATTTTCTCAGCTTGTATTCATATTCTACAAAAGGTAAATATCCCCCAATTGCACCTACTTGGAGCTGAATTATCGACTTCAGCTTTGAAGTGCAAATGAGCTGAATGAAAACATACTTAGACTTCAACATAGGAGCTATTCCTACTAGGTGATTTATGGTGCATTAACTGTCTGGTAAGGAAAGCCTTCTATTGCTATGGATTTGCAATCCCCCAGTCCAATTATCCTGAAGATGAAGGCAAAATGCCATCCACTGTATAAGGCAATCAATAGTGGTCATTTCTTAAAATTCTTTACTTCCCTTTCTTTCCAGGTTACAGGATCTTCCATAAATTGCTCTTTCACAGTTTATCAGCCCTGCTGTTTCTAAAAGCCAGACTTATGGACTACAGTTATGAAAATAAACTGCTATAAACAACCCTTCAGTAGGTTAAAACTATCAGTAGTTATGGTGACTGGAAACTCTTTTAGAAACTTCTAATCACCATAGTCTGTCTATATAAAAGTAATCGCTCACTAAATAAATATGTCAGGAAGGAAAAAGAAACAGAACATTTGTATGGCAGAAAAAAAAAAATAAGCACACCTAATTATTAGAGACCCACACATTTTTGTGACTTTTTATTAAATAAATAAATACATACATGAAGTCACACCATATAAAAAATTCAAGCCCCACAATTCTCTCTGTTGTTTGCTAAAGAGCTTTATATCTTCATGTAATACTACTCCTAAACTCCCATCTGAAGTAAGAGGTGCCTTCTTATTTGCCAAAACATTGCACTCACTTGCTTGGTCTTCTATCTTCAGGCATTTATTTTTCTCTGTAGAAAACTTTCCTCTTACCAATTTTGTATCGCAATATAAGCCCTTTGAATGCTTCTTTTAGCTCCCTCAGCCTGTCTCCATAGCAGAGGTGTTCCAGCTGCCTGATCATATTCATGGCCTGCTCTGGACTCACTCCAGCAGTTCCATGTTCCTCTTGTGTTGTTTGCCTCCCATCTGGATGCAAGACTGCAGGGGGTTCTCCCCAGAGCAGAGTAGAGGCAATCACCACCCTTGACCTGACGCTCACACTCCTTTTGATGCAGCCCAGCATTTGGCTGGCTTTCTGGGCTGCAAGCACAAGATACCTGGTCATGTTGAGCTTCTCATCAACCAGCGCACACGTCTTTCTCCTCAAGGATGGTTTCTGACCATTCTCCTCCCAGCCTGTATTTTTGTTTGGGATTTTCCAGACCCAGTTAGGACCTTGCTCTTGGCCTTGTTGAACATCATGAGGTTGTCATTGGCCATCTCTCGAGCCTGTCAAGGTCTCTCTGCATGGCATTCCTTCCCTTCAGTGTGTCAACAACATGACACAGCTTAGTGTCATCAGCAAACTTACCAAGGTTGCATCAATCCCACTGTCCATTTTGCTGACAAAGACATTAAGCAGCACTGGTCCCAGCACCAGTCCTGAGGAATGCCACTCATCACTGATCTCTACTTAGACATTGAGCCATTGACCATAGCTCTTTGAGTGCAACCAGTCAGTTTCTTATTCACCTAGTGATCCATCTGTCAAATCCATGTCTCTCCATTTTAGAAACAAAGATGTTGTGCAGGACAGTGTATAAGGCTTTGTACAAGTCCAGGTAGATGATGTCTGTTGCTCTTCCTATATCCACCAATGCTGTAATCTCCTCATAGACAGACACCAAATTTGTCAAGCTCTATTTGCCTTTACTGAGACCATGTTGTCTGGCACCAGTCACCTCTTTAGTTTCCATGTGCCTTAGCATAGTTTCCAGGAGATCTGCTCCATGATTTTGCCAAGCACAGAGGTGAGACTGACTGACATATAGCTCCTGAGTCTTTCTTTCATGCTCGCTGCAGAAAAGACTGTCCTTGAGCTTCACATTCCCCACCAACCCATCCCTCTTGCTGAGAACAAGGTCCAGCATGGCACCTTTCCTCATTGGTTCATCTGGTATGAAAAGAAGGAAGCTATCAAAGTTATCATCAACATAGAACCAACTGTGCTGTTCCTCCAATAGATATCAGTGTGGCTGAAGTTCCCCATGAGGATAAGGGCTTGTGAACATGAGGCTGCTCCTATCTTCCCTTTATAAAGGGCTTCATCCATGCAGTCCTCCTGATCTGGTGGCCTGTAGCAAACCTCCACTGTAATGTCACCCTCCCTTTAATCTAAACCAAAAGATCTCATTTGGCTCCTTATCCATTCCCAGGCATATATACACCCCAGCTGGTCACTGGCACAGAGGAAGACACCTCCTCCTTGTCTTCCCTGACTGTCCTTCCTGAAGAGCCTGTATCCTTCCATCACAGCACTCCAGTCATAGAAGCCCTGCCACCACATTTCTGTGATGCCAGTAAGATTGCAGCCTTGCAGGTGTGTGCACATCTCTAATTCCTCCCTTATTCCCCATGCTACGTGTGTTTCAATGGAGGCCTCTAAGTTTGCCCACCCTGATGAAGCTTACTTGCTGGTTGGAGTGACAGGAGCCACTCCAGGGGCAGTGTGCCGCTCTCCACATGCTCCCCTGCTGACCTGTGATCTCTCTCTCCAGGCTCAGCACCCTCATCAAGGCTCATAGGAGTGGTTGTATTGAGCTTCCCCTCTCCTCTCAACTTTAGGTTAAAGCCCTCTTCATCAGCTTGGCCAGTCTGTGACCAAAGATGAAGCTCCCCTTCTCTGACACGTGGACCCTATCAGTCCCCAGCAAAACAGTTTTCTCAAAGCGAGTCCCATGGTCCCAGTAGCCAAACCCCTGGCGGTGACACCAGCTCTGTAACCATGTTTTGATTTTTCAGGTTCAACTGGCCCTCAACTGTATGTGTAAAATATGGCAAATATATATTCTATTCTCTCCCCACATTGCTAGTTTAACCCATGAAAAGTAAAGACAACGAGAAGTGTCTGCCTGCAGTGGTGATATCTAGCTTGTATCTATCTGAACGGAGGTAAAAAATAATTCCAGACTTAGCACCAAAATGAAAAGAGCAACAAATCAGAGTCACAGTGAGCACTAAGGCATTTTTTGAAATCAATACCATAGTCACAATTGGACAATGATCTTTCAAGGGGTCTCAGCTTCTTGAAAGCATCTATTCTGCTTTCTAGAGCGATTTGAGATAATAAATTACTCACAACCTTCATTATTTTTATTCTAACAGCTTGCTTTATTGTGGTATGTGGAAACAGATATATTGTACACAATTATGTCCCTCAATTTCAGTTGCTATGATCTTTTCCAGGAAGGTAAATGACTTGTGCTTAGTAGGACCTGGATAATTCAGTGTTCAACACTGCATCAGATGCTGGCTTATGTGCTTCTCTAAAGGCATTGAAGACTATGACATCAGAAGGATACCCTGAGTGACTAAATAGCTTTTTCTATTATTGAAGTTTTGATATTCTAGCAATCAAGGTACATGCATAGCCCTCTCTACAATATAGAAGTTCCTCAATTTTTTTAACAAACCATATCCACAAAATTCATTTATGAACTAAGGAAAGGTCTGCTTTATAGATTAAAAAGCATGGTTCAGAATAACTGTGGGTGTTTATCCAAGGTCATTCAAGAGATCTGGATGTACTCCTATCACAAAGCCCTCCTGTTCTGAAGCCCTTTTCAGACTCCTACTAATGAGGAATATTTGAAGTGTTGCCTAAGAATCACAGAGCTACATGAAATTCAATTTTTTATAAGTGATTCTGGCATTTTCTTGGGAAATACACCATTCTATCTGGGCTCTGTCCAGAACAAATTATGTAGGTACAATGGAAACGGCTATCCCATTTCCAGGAGAATTTTTTATCTGCACTACGCTATAAAGCTTTTGCCTAACTTCAAAGTTCAGATGTTACTTTGTAAAGGCAGAATTAATTTTCTTGATTGCTAATCCATCACCACTAAGTATGATGCATATGGTATCAAACATAGGTATTTCTGCTATCATTAATTGTGGCACATTGTCACAACTGATAAGGAAATGCAATATGAGAACAAGAAAACAGTAGCTGGATTTGGCAGCTTACCCTTGTTTTTCTAGTCACCATGGCAGGTACCAACTGAAACCCTTAACTCAGAAGGGTGACTGTGTGAATAAACAAGGAAAAGAAACTCAGGACTTGGAGAGCATCAATCATTCAGCTGTATTGTCTCACACTCGGTTTGCAGTGCTGTTGTTCAGTGAAAGATAAAGATGGATAGGTCTGAAGTGGAGAGAAGCAGGAAAAGTTCTGTAAAATTTACTAATGCTCAAGAGCAAAGGCATAACTTTTGGCCCTGAGGATTTTGCTAGGGTAAAGGAGAGGCAGTGACACAGAGGATGAGAGAAGGAAATTAACATGTGCTTCATAAAAGAGAAATCAAATAAGGAACTGTGGTTTAAATGGCAGATAAAGTACAGCTGAAGAGATAAGTATCTTATGAGAGACAGGAAAGGAAATTAACAAAACCTAAGTTAGTAAGATAGAAAATATCTGGGTCCAAGCCCAACATCAGGTATAAATACTCAGGTCAGGAGAAAAAGAATGAGATGTTTTCTTTTTTGAGAAAGAAAATCATAATGTAACGTGCTAGGGAGGGCTTCAGGAAAAAAATTACTTTTCTGTTTCAGTTTTCTTTGTGGGGAGAGAATAGAATCACTGAAATAGCTGTGAATTACAGATTAAATCATTTTATTATTAAATTAAAAAGTCAATGGAGATAGATCCTTTGGAGATTTTATAGATGTTCCCCAGAGTATCCCCACAATATGGCAAGCTTATATAAGCAGAGAGATAAGCAGGTGAACCTTTATTTTAAAACTAGTAGAAGCTATTATGATTATCTTTCCTGACCTCCATTGTAATGCAGGCCTAAAACAGCACAATGATTTCTGCATTAGATTTAAAACTAGTGTTCAAAACTTTCTGGAGAGTGTTGCAGCCATATTGCACCATTAATTCATCCAGGCATCTCAAAATGCTGTTGAAATCTTCTCCAGCCACTGGTTTAATTTTATGACTGGGAGAAAAAAAGGGTGATTGGAAACCACCTTAACCCTGCTTATTAATTGCTAATCTGTGAATTGAATATTTTATCATTCAGTAAGAGAATGTAGTTTTTTAACAGTATTTCATTGCTATTGACTTAACTAAGGCAAATGAAGAGAAACTTAATCCCAAGAAACACTTTGGATTAAGTTACTCTCTTCTCTCCTGAGTTTACTAGATGACAGACCTCCAAAGAATATATATGGATTCAGAACTGAGACAAGGGATTGACCTGACTGTTCAAACTTACTATCAATTTAGGTGTTTTCCCCTGTTTAGCCTTTATTTTTATTTTTTCTTTCTAAATGTAAGCTTCTTATTAAATGAATTCCTGACATTCCAGGAAAAAACAGAAATAGTCTTCAGCAAAATAATTGTTCCCATTCCACGCTGAACTCTATTCTGAAGTCCTGCTTTTCTCAGCTCTATATATTGAAGGGGCAAATTACAGGTCTCTGCACTGGTGACTTCCAGAGTGCATTTTTCCACTCCCGTCATAGGACCTCTGTTTCTTATTTCTCTGTTGGTTAATGTTAAACTATTTTGCTATGGCAAATCATTCAAGCTCATCCTTCTGTAACTTTATGAATCTTCAGCTGCTTCATATATCTTCATTTAAGTGAGCTAAAAATAGCTGTTCTGGGATCAGGAAGTAAAATAGATGCTGCAACAGTGTTGTAATAATAATGATAATGATAGAACAACCATCACTATAACAATAAACATGGGTAATATTGATAAGGGATTATTATTCTTTTCATTACGTAAACTACACTATAAATACATACTAAACTATATTTCTAAGCATATGATGCATTATGTGATACATTGCATACTTTTTATGTCATATGGTTTTGATTCTAGCATTTTTAATATACACATGTTTAAATGTATATATGCCTGCATATATACACAAATGCACATACTAATGTATACATATACAACTACACACCTAGTCAGCTAGATCTACTCTGCAGAAACAAAACCACACATTTAAATAGTACAGATTTATTGAGTTGCCTCTTAAAATCCAGCATTTTTTTCTGGATCTCTCACACACATTCAGAAGCAAATGAATATATTTAGATCCTTTCATAAAATCAGCAATGTACCAAAAAACACATGCACATTCTGTCTCTTGTGATACACTCTGCTCCACAGAGGAGTTTATCATTGAAGGTACCAGTGCAGTACATGCTTCAGCTGATTTGAAACAGGAATCATTTGCAAAGTCTAGTATTAAGAGAATTACTGAAATTTAGGAAATCCCAAGGCAAATGCATTTTGTCTGTCACAATGGTTTGCCGAAATTTAGGGCTGAGAAATTACCACAAAGAAGAAAATGGAGCCAGAAAAGATTTACTGTGCTGCCATGTGCAGCCAAATTAACATTGCTATATGTAACAAGATGTAAAGGTACTTTCACAGGCGTGTAAATGGAGAGAGCAGTGTATTTAATCTGAATAAATTACTAAGTGTGCAAAGAACTCAGCAAAATGATAAACTCAGAACAACACAGGGAGGACACTTCTAGGGTGAAATCACCAGCAGCAAATTGAAGGCCCGGTCCTTTTTGAAATAGATGTGAGCCTTTCCATTGACTTCTGCAGGTTTGGATCAAGCTAACAGCAGGGAAGCATAATTTAGCCAGCTGAACGTGCAGAAGAAATTCAGAGGAAAGGATCACACTGAGCCTTACTGGCACATGGCCATTGGCTCTGGAGGTGACCCCCTCTGGCTCTCACAAAAAGATGGATAGGAACAATCACAGGAGGCCAAGGCTACAATTTTTTAATGACCCTGTAAAGCAACCCTTCCGCCACCCTCATGTGTTATGTGCACACAGCAGTTAAAAGAATGCAAATACACACCAAAACAGGCTTTTGTGTAAATTCAATATTATTATAGTATAGAAAAAGAGGTGATACGGAGGAAAGTAACATTTTTAATGCATACTAATTAAAATGGGAAAGTACCAAACATGAATTCACTTACCACTTCATTTACCAGGTAACATTATAGATCTAGTAACCTTTATATTCAATAATAAGATCCGTGACTAATTCCTAAAATAAACTCTAAACCCAAAGCAATCCTTTGCTGAAATCTAGCATATGCCAGAGAAGCAAGTTAATACAAACAGTTTCCAAATGATTCTAGAACATATTAAATCTTGTGGTCCTGTTCCACAGCTGGTGTAAATTAGGATATTTCTTGTGACTTCAAATGAATTAATACCACCAGGCATTTGCTTCTGTGTATGTTTTTCCTCTCAATTTTATTCTTGGTTTGTTTGCTTGTTTGTTTTTTTTTGTTGGGATTTTTCTTAGTGTCTTTTTTCCTTTTTTTTTTTGTTTTTCCAGGCAGAATACTGCTTCAAAACAAACATATTTAAATCTCTTAGAAAATCTATAAAATAGCTGAATATTAAGGTATTTTAAAAAAAAGAACCTTATTGTCTTTTCTTATGGCTCATATACATGGAAGAGCAAGGACCTGTACCAAATTCTTCCCAACTCCATGAGAGACCATGCTAGATTATTATCAAAGGTATGAGTGGATGAAGAGGGATTTTATAATCCTTACTCTTCTTCTGAGTGAATTTGTCCCTTCTCTGTTGCACAAAAACTAAACTTCTTGTAAGCAATAAATGCTTTTCCTCTTGCTGCAACTGAAGAGCAAGGGGGAATATTTTGTTTCTACCCATCCTGTTTTCTCACTTCCCTCACCTCTTCTGTGCTTAGATGTCTCTTCCTTTCCCTTTATGGTACCCATCAAAAACTGTCCCACTTCACGAGCAATACATCTCTTGAATTGCAAATAAATTCCAGATTTGTTTGGCATAACGCAGAAACCACAAAGAAAATGATAAAATAAGACAAATAGTAAACAAATGTGACAAGCTAAACAGAAAATGAGAAAAACAGGTGAAAAGCTAGCATGGCCTTGCATTAATATTACAGCAGAGCTGAGAAAATGTCTGATCTCCTCCTCTTTTATGTTTTCTCCTCTTTTTAGTTTCTTTTTCCCACTAGACCTGAAAGCTGCTTAGCTCACTTGTCAGCTCAGGTTGTGTCCAGGGTTTGTATGCTAGATAGATTTTGTTTGTCCAGAAAAACAAAAGATTTTTAGAAACCACATATCAACATGGCTGAGAGTTACTGGTAAAAAAAAGCCTTTCAGTTTTCTTCCAGCATAGCTTCCAAGCTACCTGGAGTTCCCTTAATATCTGAAAACCAAATAGGTTTACCATCACACTCTGAGAAGGAGAGCACAGGAAATTTAAAACTCTCGCTGCATTTTCGCCTTCTTTATTTGAGCTAAATGTTCCTTGACCATTCTAGAATTTAGCTCATCTCCTCTGGAGATAAATATGGATATATACTAGTGATTTCTATTTTAGAGTGATTTTTTTCCCCATTTTGCCTACATTTTAATTGTATAGTTAATACTGCTGGCAGTAACATTTACATATATATTTAATTCTTCTACCTTCTTCATTCATAAAAATACTCTATGATCTTCCACTGTAATGTATTAGTCTCATGTTAGCATTGCCTTTATCAGTAATGCGAGTACCTGCTTTTAATTTGTATCAATAATAGTAACAGCAGTTTAGTACAGTTAAAAAAGGGAAGACTGAAAAGCAAAAGCTGATGGTTTTGGTGATTGACTCATTATCTTTTCAGTCATCACCTTTTTGCACAAAGATAAAAAAGGGCAAAGAATGAAATTCAGACCTAAACAGTTCTATACAAACTAAACAAAAACATTTTCTAGACAAATTGGTACTCAAACTGTCTTCTTGCAGATTCTCCATGTATTTACTTTGGGAATTTTTGGTATCTTGAACATGTCTCTTCTGTATGTTGTTAAAGTCCCAAGAGAAGAAGACTTCCATTCTTATTCTGTAAATGAATTCACCTGGCAGCAGTATTCTGCATGAAAACAAAAATAATTGTCTAAAAATATTAACATCTTAAAGGTCATTTTGAATAAATATATCATTCCACGCAGTGCTCATAAATGCCTTTTACAATGACCAAGGCTTATAATGGCAGCATTGCCATTGTAAAATCATTATTTTTCCTAGCAACTTTCATACATTCATGCTCTGCTACCAGTATTTCTCATACTGAATGCTCCTAATTGCATCAGCTTTTGTGTGCAGACCAATCTTACGGGTTAATATATCTCATTTCTGGAGTCCAATACAAATTGGAGTCCAAATTTGTAAAAAAGTCTGTGTGAATTTTTGCATTAATTTACTTCTCTGATATTCAATTTTCTATGAACATTCAAAACATTGAGGTTTCCTGCCAGGAATGTGTTTATAAAACACTTATTACTATTAACAGTAGTAGTTTTAAAGACGCCAAGTATTTTCAGTGAGATGTGCTTGCATTCTTACTCAGTATTAAGATTATGAAATTTCTCTGACCAGTTGCAAACAAGTATCCTGTTTAAATACTGGGAAAAAAAAATAAAATCACAGTCTCTCCACAGACTTAATGATAAAAAAATAAGGCAGAAAAGTCTGTCAAATCATTTCAGATAGCAAATAAATCTGAGAAGGCTGTGATCTGCTGGGAAGTAGAAGGAAGCTAATTTGTCAGATAAATGGTTTGTTGTGAATTGTAGTTATCTCCATTCAAGGAGAATAAGACTTGATTATGGAAGGTGCTGAGCTAGCCCTGCTGGTTTCTAAAGAGTTTCAAGTCTCGTTGTGGGGAAATATCCACTTCTTTCACATGCAGAGTGATTTTAATGAGAGGTCACACAACATCAAGGCCAAAGGAAGAGAAATCTGTTTTGTGTTTGCATTTTACCATGGGTCTGCTTCATGAAGTTAGGCAAGTCACTTGTCCTCTCTGGACACCAGTTCCTCCGTCTGAAAACTGGGTATGATATTATATTTTTAACGCTCTTTTAGAGCCAGGATGAAAAATTGCCAGATGTTATTAACATTAGTATATTTCATTGTGACATCTATTACTGAGTATATATTTCACAATGACAGCTATCACAGTATGTATATTTCTATAATGACAACTATCATAGCACGTATATTTCTGGGATGACAACTACCATATTAGAGTGTGTGTATTTTTGGAATTAAAGCTATAACAGCATACATTGTTCTAAAACTATAGTGCTAATTGTCATATACTTTGCACAAATACACAGTGTGTTATTATGTGTCATCAAATTGTACCTTGTTTCATTTTTGATGTATTTATGTATACATAAAGTGTAATATATATTCCTTGTTGTTTGACATCCACCAAATTGCCCTGGCCTAACATAGCAATCTCTAGTAACAGTGTGTAGAAATGCATGTAATGTGAAAGACTCCTAATGGCTAACAATTCAGCATGGCAGTATCAATGAAGCCTTTCACAGCATATATTAGACAGTTAAACATTGCAATCTGCTCTTCACACTGATATCTGATAAGTAAATGAAATGCCTAGATCAGTCAAAAGCTAAGAAGGTTTTTTCCTCCTTGTTTTCTTGCCAGAATCTATATATATTTTTAAATTTATTATGTAGTCAGAGAAAGAAATCAGCTCTTTGTAAAATGAAAAAAAATTGTTCTCTCCTAGCTGTGCAGCTCATATTAGGATTATATCCAGATGACTGCTGGATAGCAGAGTGCCTGTCTATTTTTTAAATTAAAAATTACTTATAAACTTTAATCTACTTGAACTATTTTTAAATAAATAAAAATTTGAAACTTTACCTACTCAATATTCTTAAAATTATAAGATATATATTTCAGCAGAAGGTGGTAAATTAATTCACTTGATATAAGAGCAAAGACTAAGTCATCCCAAAGGTGAATGCCCTTATGTCATGGAAAACCTCAGAGCTGGAGCTCATTTCAGAACCTTGTTTGCTGCTTGGACAAATATCTACAGTGTCCAAATCCAGGTGGCAAAACTTTCCAATTTAACTAGAAATATTTAGTGAAATGTGGCTGAAGTTTCAGGTTTCTCAGGTCCCTGAAATGAGATTAATGAAGCAGGAAAATTCAAAAATATAGTTAAATACAGAGCTTGTTCTATTTCGCATTGAAAATCTTTAGTTGCCTTAAAGCATGAAAAATTATGTATTGTTTTAAGCCTAATTTCATTCATTTAGATCTAAAACATTGATTCTTCGGCCTTTAAGTTCTGCAGAACAAACTAGTTTAATGTCAAGGACTTTCAAAAAGGAATTTCTTCCAGCCACTCAAGCTAAAGCTCATACATCCTTTTTAGGTCCGAAATCTCCTTGCAAACTACTGTATTAATTCCTAGCCACTCACTAGTTACTTTTCCCCATTACCTCCATTGTCTGAGATACAAATACTCCAATGCAATTTGAGCTCATTTCCAGGCAATTGCTGTGGCAGGATTGGGGCGTGACAGTCCACCTCCTGAAAAAGTCTGCATGCAGCTATGATTACCTCTTTGTGAACCAACAAAGCAACTTCTTACCTTTGTCAAGCCACTTGGCTCACATCTTTGACAAGTGTAGGACTTGGCTATCTGGTCACAATTCTGTCTGCTGATACACTGCAGGTTGTACGGCAGCATACTTGAGGTGATACAAGCAATGTGCTTGTGTGTACATGGGTGATCCACCAGTGTTCCCAATGATATGCTCCCAATGCTGCCTCTTAAATATTGAAACTAATATAATTAACCAAATGACTGCCTTCTGCTCATGGATGTGAAAAAAACCTGGCTAAAAAGTGAAGTATTACCCTGTGTTGTACCCATAAGAAAAAAACGTGTTTCACCCAAGGCACAGACTTGTACTTATTAGTATTAGTTCCAGAACCACTGCTAAGTCAAGTATTTTGAGATGCTAGTCCATGAATAATAATGCCAGAGAAGTACAATAATTAATAGAACATGAGGATATTCCCTAAAGAGCATGAGCAGCATTGAAAGAGGTATGCATGCTTCTTCTTTGAAATTTGTCTGCTACGGCCTCTTGAACTTTGATTTTGAAAGGTGGAGAAGAGGTAAAATGAATTACACTTCATTAGCAATGTCGAAGAAGATGGAGCCCTCTCTTCTCTGAAGAAACAGCCTTTAATTGTTAAATTCCCAGAATTCCCCAGTGCACAGCAAGCTGGATTCAGTCTCATGCTCTGGCTGAGCGCAGGTGATGGTTTTCATTAGCCATTCTTTCTCTTGACCCTGATGTCATGGCTGTTATTGTTATTTATTAATTTAAAGTGCCTCAGTCTCCTCTGGATTGCAGCTGTTTCATGCAAAACTCATATCCACTAAGCAAATATTAACATAATGACAGCAAAACAAACTTTTCAAGAATGTTTTGTATCAATTTATCACTGATGGACTGACATCCCTGGAGGCTGAGGTCTGCTTAGTCTGCTAGCAATTACAATAGAAACAAGCTCCTATTGCACACACCTTTTACCATTCTGACTCTAACCTTGACCTGGAAAGGACATTTTCTAGGGGTGAGAGGATGATTTAACCTTATCATTACTTTTCTTACCTTTTTAGACAGATGGAGGAAAATCATTCAGTTAGTGATGATCTTAGTAAGCAACAGTATATTAGCCAAAATGAAGACTAATTCAGGATAGCAGGAGAAAACTGCGCATGAATTTCATGTTTTTCTTCACCCACTGGAGAACACAGTTAAAAGATACTCAATCTCTTAACAGGTTTAAAAGGGTTTTTTTCCTCCCCCTCCCCCCCGCAATGTTTATTTCCTCAGGCCGCCTTAAGAGGACAAAAGTGAAATGGGAGTTCCTAGGGGGTTTAGTTTGGGTTTGTTTGTTAGTTTTTGGGGTTTTTTTTGTTTTGTGTTGGTTTTGGGTTTGGTTTCTTATTTCAAAAGAACTTTACAGTTTTACATAGGACCCCTGTTGAGGTGATTTCCACATTTGATGGTGCACTGGTGATGAGTGCATTCCCTGCTCCCTTTTATTCTCTGTTTATGGTGCTTCTTTGAAGCAGCCCTGAGAAAACCTCCATGCAAAACTGACATAAATCTCAACCACTGAAGGGCAGCTCTAATAGGAACCCATAAAAGCTTTTAGAAGTAGGAAGAAATGGCAAAAAGAAGCATGATGATTCTTGGTCTCTGCTTTGTGAGTTGTATGTTCTCAGGTGTGCATGCCCTAATTCTCAATGTGCACAGCTGTCTCTGCAGCTCTGTCAGAAAGGCATCTTATGAAAAACACTGAAGGCCTAGAGAAGCTACCACAGTTTCCAAATTTTCACACAGTATGAAGCAAGCGCTGCTGCTGACATTTATTCTCAAACTTATTCATAATCTATTCTGGAGTCATGGTGCATTAGTAGGAAAGATCTTCAGGATCCTCTTTCAAATTGCTCAGTGGAGGATTCACTCTGACTTACCCCTGGCTTTAAAAACTACAAGCTATCTCTTTCAGGAGAATGGCTTGTCTCCAGTGTCTGCTACTGTGACTGAGGTTACATGCTCAGGGCAAGTTCACTAACCCATCTGAGATCCTGCTTAGATATCTGGGTACTAAGTTCTCTCTGACCTCTGCTGTACATCAATCCACTTTAAGTTGAGCTCCATTGCATTTACATAACATAACAAACGTTGCCCAAGGAAGTTGTGAATGCTCCATCCCTGGCGGTGTTCAAGGCCAGGCTGGACAGAGCCTTAGGTGGCATGGTTTAGTGTGAGGTGTCCCTGCCCATGGCAGGGGGGTTGGAACTATATGATCTTAAGATCCTTTCCAACCGTAACTATTCTATGATTCCATGATTCTAAATTCTCATCTGTGAATCTCAGAGTGCCTTCCATGACAAAGCCATGTCTAGCTCTCCAATTGTCTGACTACACATAAGCATTTAAGTCCAGAACAATGATAAGACTGCTGCTGTAAGCTGTTTCAACTGCTCTGAAATTGTACCATTCAGTTCCAAGATAGTTAAGAAATAACTGTTACTTTTTTTATGTCAAGGTTTTGCAACGCATATTGATTAAAAAACCCAAACCCAAACCCAAAATATATCTTTATCTTTTTGATATGTTTCCTACACCTTGATATGGTACTGAGAAATGTTGAACAAAAAGCTGTATGCTTAAACAAAGCAAAATTCCCATGTAGGAAGTAGAAGACATTGACATTTGGATTTGAATGTGCCCAGGCTTCTCCAGCAGCTTGGCAACCAGAAATATTATGCTGCCTAGAGAATCAGAGACCGTGGAAAATAATTGTAAAGATAAGTATTTGGTGCAAAGAAGGGTTATGTGGAAGCAAGAATGAAGAAATTTGCATTAGGATACGAGCTGTGCATTAGGTGTATAATACAATACAGAATGACATAAATTACCATAGCAAACAAATGGACACTTAATAAGCTGCACATAGGGGAATATGCGTAAAAAGAAAAGCTGGGATTCCAGGTGCTATTTGCTTCGTCATTTCTTGTTTGTGGAGGTTGTTTTGCTGTTTGTTTGTTGTTTTTATTACTTAAAAAAAAAAAAACCAAACAAAACAGAGCAATCGAAAACAATCTCTCCACATTTACTTTTTGTTTGTTTTCTTTTCTTTTTTTTTTTTTTTCTTGTTTTGTTTTTGGTGGGTTTTTTTGGTTGGTTGGTTGGTTTTTATTTTTACAATCTAAATTTCAGGCACATTTTTAGTTTGTTTGGGTTTTTTTTAATCCTATATGTTTACCTCAGGTTTCTGTATTGCATGGTAAATTATAATTTTTTTTAATACGTACTGGAAGTAGTGTGGTATTGCTGAAATCAGCGTATGTTAGTGCAAACAGCCCTAGATCCTTACATTTCTGGGGAAAAGAAATCCCAATACTTTAAGGGAAACATTCCACAGCCTGGAAGGACTTTGAAATTGTATCAGATCCTAAGGCACAAAATGGATATAGTTATGACAGATCTTTCTGGCATAATTAAAAGAAAGTTTTAGGAATTGGTGGAATCTGGTTGGTATCACTGCAACACAGAATAAATAGGAATAAATATCAGAATCTTGAAACAGTTTTGGTTGGAAAGGACCTTAAAGATCATCTTATTGAACCCCCTATGCCATGACATTCATGGTAGGATTTGAGGTATGGGAACATTTTTTTTTTTCCTAATAAGGGTAGTAATACCTTTGTATATTCAGTTTATTAAGAGTTAGCTTTTATTTGGCTTTAAATATGTACAATGATGTCTGCACCTTAGGTAATCTTCCTTTACAGTCAGTGAAGAGAATTATGTGCTTCACAGCATGTTTTAGATCCCTGCTTTAAAATGAGAGGAATCATGCCTTGGACGTGATTGCTTCTCTCCATTTACTATGAAGCGAGTTTGTAGTGACTAGCTCAGATGAAAATGTCTGCTCTGTGTGTATCTATTTAAAGTCCAGTGAATCACACCTGAAACTGATTCACAGGATACTTAATTCTTTTGAATTCTTTGTACTAAAAAAACCACAAAAAACTGCCTTACTTCCAGCTTAGCTGCATAAACTGTGCAAAAGAGATTAGAATCCTCCTTAATCAGTGTCCTCATGTCCTCCCTTTCCTAAGAAAAGAATGAAAAAAGGATGAATGAAATCTGGCAAATGGGCAGGTTATCTTATTCTCAATGCAATATGCTATGACACCCTGCGCTAGCCCAGGTAAACATTCCTTGTAAATTCATAGCATTATAAGATGTGAAACATAACCATTTTCTTGAAAGTTAGATGGGACTTTTGTGAATATTTGAGTGGGATTCTGGAAAAGCAGTACTAAAATATGTGATGATAAAATATGTTTATACAATTTTGCAATTTGTGTCACCAATGGTCCTTTTCATTAAACCCAAATTGTCAAACGGGGAAGCGAATATGATCACTTAGATGAGATTTATTTTGAAGAAGGAAGATTATTTGGAAACTATAAAAAAAACCTGAGACATGCCATCTACCTAACATAACATGATAAGTAACACACAAGAGAAAGCAAACAAAACCTGCTAGTGTAGTGTATCAATTGTAATTTTTTATAGTTAGTTGTCTTACTACTCTTCCATTTTATTTTTTTTTTAAGAAATCTATGGAAAAGGACTTTTTCTACAGCTGGAAAATGAGCAAAACTTCATCCACATGAGCAATGCCTCATACATGAATTTCATGAAACAAACAGGTTGAAACTTCTCAAATTTGACTTGTCTGCTCTCTGTAGCAGTTTAGCTAATAGTTCATTCTAGTTCCGAAGAAAAAAGTTTTATAAACTTTCATAATATAAATGCAAATAGACTGGCATTGAGAGTGTCTTGATTAAATACTAAGGAATAGTAGAAATAGAACATGAAGTCATATTTAAACAACAGGTTTTAACTCCAGTAACACTATCTTAATTTAAAGACAGGAAACAAATCCAAATTTTAATTCCAATAACCTTGATAACCCAACTCACAGTGGGAAGAAAACCCAATAAAACCCATATAAGAAAAAAAAAACCTATGTAGAAGAAATTTCCTTTAAGCTCCTTAGGGCCATAAAGAAAATTAACTACCGTGGATAAGCAGAGGATGACTGTTTCTTAAGCAGTACAAAATAGTAGACAATTCTGTGAGATGAACAGGCAAATTAGAAAAGGTAACATTTGATAGTGGTTTTTACTCATATTTAAAGGGCACAAGGTCACAGCTAAGAGCTAAGAGGGTTTAAGATAAAGGATTTCAAATTTACAGAAAATGTTTCTGCTAAGAAATTAAAAAGGTGGAACATAATGTTATCAAAAGAGAATCTGAAGCCTTTTTTGGACCGAAAAAGTCCCTAAATATATGTTGTGTATCACACTAATGAGGATTTATGACTTTGGATTAACAATCTTTATTCTAACAGAAGGAAAGAAATAAATGGAACCAAAGCCAAGTCTGTGCAAGAAAGAGGGAGTGAGCAACAGACATTATTAAAACGTCATGTAATGGAAATCTACGCAAAATCTGGACAGTGTTACAAGTGAAATTATTAAGTTGTCTTCCAGACTGAAACACCTTTCTCCTTCTTTCAAACTGAAATGTCAAACAGATGGGACACAGGTATTTGAGTTTTTTCTTTCTTTCCAAAACAAAGGAAGCTGGAGACTTGCAAGATCATTTAAAAATGAACAGTCCTGTAAAAGCTGTATAACAGGTTAGTCTGGGATGCTCTTTTGGGAAGTTGTCCCCTCACTGATAATGGTGATGAGGATTTCCAGCTTCCAGAATGTGCAAGGCTCAAAATTACTGGCTTTCATCTCTTCCAAAATTTTTCATCACCGCTTTGCCTACTGTGAGCTTTATCCAACCAACCATCCAAGAACATGTGGCTATCCATATGTCTTTCTGCCCATCTATTCCTATGCAGACACCTGTATTTGAGACAGAAGAATAGCCAGACATCTGCGTGAGAGTAAGGGTCAACAGCTGGACCACTTTTAGATGTTTATTCAGATGTTACTCTGTTCTTCCATCTCTACAAGCACCTCTGACTATTTGACTGACCTTTAGGGTCACTGACCATTCATTTGCCTAGAAGTCTGGTGACTTTTTAGATGGCTAGGGTATCCAGAATAAAGCACACACTTTACAGACATTCATATTCCAAAGATGCAGCTGAACCCTTCTGGTATAAAAAACAACATTGTAAGAGGTAAAAGATGGTATAAAGTTGTTTTTTTGGGGATTTTTTAGGCTTTTTTCCCATAACTTTCAACATTAATAGCTCTACAGAAGTATATTCATAGACTACTTACTTTTTGCTTATGCTCATGATTTCCATGTCTTACAGATCCATTGACTGGGAAAGGTATTTGCCCATAAGAAGATAGAAAGCAAGTTAATCCCATCTATCCCATCTATATATTTGGAAATGAATGTCTAGTTTACCTAATGCACAGGTTTAAGCTGGGCTAGAGTCCATTTTCTCCATAGTAACTTGTATGAGTGTGATGTGCTTGTGATGAAAACAGTATTGATAACACAGGGATGTTTTAGTTATTGCTGAACAGTGCTTACGCAGCATCAAGGCCTTTTCTTGGTATGCACAAGGAATTGGGAAGTGGCACAGCTGGGACAGCTGACCCCAGCTAACTGAAGAGATATTCCATACTATATGACACCATTCACGCTCAGCAATAAAAGCTGGGGGAAGAAGGAAGGTGGGGATACCCAAACGTGCAGGTTTTTTTATTCCCAAGGCACCATTAAGTGTGATGGAGCTCTGCTTTCTTGGAGATGGCTGAACACTTCCCAGCCTATGGGAAGTAGTGAATGAATTTCATATTTTGGTTCGCTCGTACGCGGGAATTTTGCTTTTAAACTGCTCAGTACAACCTACAATTTCTCACACTTTTACCCTCCCTATTTTCTTTCTCACCCTACTCTAGGAGAGTAAGCAAGTGGCTGTGTGGTGGGTAGTTGTCTACTAGAATAAAACCACAGCATTTATTCAAAACCTGGAGAAGAGGGAATAGCAAGGCTAGAGGCCCCTAGATTTCTTTTCTCAATGGCTGTCACAAGACACGTTCCCAAATCTCTTATGTACTAGATGGTCTACCTGGGCTCAAATAAGCTTGTTGGGTAGACGAAAGAGATGGGGAAAAGTTCATACCAATTAAATTATTGTGATGAGCATGATTCTGCTTAGTACTGTCACCAAGGACAGCATGATAAAAGTTCTAACATTCAATTTTTAGCCTGCCAAACTGTAAACACTCAGCGAGTGTCAGCAGGTTACAATTTAAAAACAATTGTATGTTTTTCCGGTATGGACTTTGCACATCCAACACAGCAGATCCAACAAGGCACTATGGCTGAAACCTTTCTAAACAAC
This sequence comes from Psittacus erithacus, assembly GCA_009867235.2. Classification (NCBI taxonomy): domain Eukaryota; kingdom Metazoa; phylum Chordata; class Aves; order Psittaciformes; family Psittacidae; genus Psittacus; species Psittacus erithacus. The sequence goes on from WYDI02014556.1 coordinate 25,678, forward strand.
GTGTTTACCAGCAATACCCAAAGCTGAGCACCAGATGCCTCTGTCAGCTTTAGAAATACCTGTGTCATATCACTTTTAACCTTACTACCCTATGGAATAAGCACTTAGTGTGCTCAATCTGCTAAGCAAGGACTTTGCAATTCCAACCCAATATAAATGAACAAATATCCCACTGCTAAATAAATAATCTCTCATACATTAAGACAGTAAGCCAAAAAAGTGATTATAATGTATGCGTTTAAATTATAATATACAAATATACAAAAGGGAAGATAGACATCCATTGAGACCAGAGAATTGATTACATGGTTAACAAGTGGAATATTTACAGGTCATTATTCATACCAATACTAATAGTTCTTTTGTGCTGCTTTCCTCCGTTCCATTGTAAGACACAATGAAGTCAGTGGCTTAATTTCCCTTCAATAACCCACCCCTACTCAAATTTCCCCTTATATCCACCATTCTACTTTCTCCTGAATAATCTTGTCTAATATAGTTACAATTTAAAAAGTAAGTGTTAAGCTGGAAAACAGATAAAGGAGGAAACAGCTACATATACACATAAAAGTTCACTGTGTATTATGAACAGTCATAATAGCACGTTGCATTTAATTCCCTTCCTGTAAAGGGATTAAAATATTTCTAATTATTAATCGGTATTAAACAGTTTATAATTACGTCTGCAAAAAGGTAATTATTAATACCCATTTTGCAGATAATCTAAACCACAAAATAACTATATAACTTTGCCAAAATGGCACAAAAAAGGGAGGCAAGAAGCAAAAGAAGAAGGGTTATGTTGCCTGTCTCTTGATCCTGTTTAACTCGTTACCGCTGCTCTTGGGAAGACAGATTCCACCTGCAAACTGCCAGACACTAAAAAAGCTGAAACTATGTGAAAATCATGTCAGTTTAACTGAGTATGAAAATATGACCTTACATAGTAAATAGTTTAAAAAAAAAAAAAAAAGCCAAACACTGTCTGCACACACATGTTGACCTTTACTAGGCATTTCGGCTTACAATAGCTGTTGCATCTATGAAAAAGGAATAAACCCCAGTGCTTTTAAGGTAAGAACTTGTCAGTCCACAAAAACAATATGGGGATTTTTTTACATATTTTAACTAATTTAACAAAATGCCAATTCTAATGATGCATAGATCTGCCCCCAACTGCACGACTGTAAGTTCTACTGAAGCTCCTCCTGTTCAACATCAGTTTGCAACTGTTGACTCTAGCACTTTTTGTATACATATAGGTGCTACATTCCTAATTTCTACTGATGGGTATGCATCTCAGGGCTACTTAACTCACCTCCATCTCAGGGAAAGCATGTGCATTACAGGACCTTTCTTCAAGCCAACAAAAAATTTGTAATTTATTTTGAACTATACTTGTTCTTTTTCTTTGCCATAACTGGTAGTCTGATTCATTAAGTCGTTGCATTCTTGAAAACAACATTATAAAGCCGGAACCAGAGCACAAATGATTTTTTTCTTTGCTTCTCCTAAAATCCATTGTTATGCAGTTAAAAAGTGTGTAGGGGAAAAGGCTGCTATAGACGAGTTTTTTTGTGGAGGGTTTCCCTCCCCCTCTCCCCCCTTTTTGTTTTCTCTGGTGGAAAAGGGTAACATATAGATTCATTCAAGAAGAAAATTAAGGCAATGAAAACATAAAAATAAGAAAAGGGAACATACTGCACAGTTAAATATGCTGTATTTAGTTCCCTAACAGGAATTGAAATTGTTAGCACCTAATGAAGCAGTCCTCCTACAATGAGGATGATCATTATCTAGCCAAACAAAAATAGATGTCGTTGAAGAGTCCCAGTTTGCAATGGAGTTTAGAGAAATACTCACTCATGAATGAATTCCCTGGTTATTTTATCAAAGGCATAATTCAGCAATAAATTAAAAATTATTTGCAATAAATCTACCTATCAGTTGACATGACACTGGCATATCCTAAATAGTGATCTGAGAATGCTGCCAGACAGTGATGAACAGCAGGGAAAAGCACAGATCTTCTCTTGGAGGAGGCTACGATGTTATCCCTTAAAAAGACCAAAATAAATGAATATGAGTAGGACAGCAAATTCGATGGGCAGATAGTTATTTCTCTAAAATGTGTGGAGAGGGACAAATATAGGATTAATCTGAGACAACTTGAAATCTCATTGATTTACCAAGCTGCACTTTGGTACTTTGGTCTTCATAACCCTTCTCTTGGCTTAAATAACAATAGCTAGAAAACTTCAATGCAGACTGTAACTCAGCTGCTTTTGCATTTGTTTTTTAAAACATAATCTGTCCCAGTTATGGATAAATAAAAAGAAAAATACTAAATATCTGCTTACTCTCATTACATTTCTAAAGCCAAAATTAATTTTAAAAGCTGTTGGTTTAAATCCATACAGGATGCTTACTTTTTTTGTTGCGACATTTATTTAAATAAAAAAAGCCTGCTATGGAAAAACCAACACTAGAGTTCTTTCCAGTAGTTAGAGTAACGCTATGTTAAAGTCTTTCTCACTCACCGTCAACACATATTAACCATTTCTCAAACCAGTGTGTCTGTTCATCACGCTGGCATATAGGACACAGGAGATGGGAAAGACAGAAGGAGAAGAGAAGGAGAAGGAGAAGGAGAAGGAGAAGGAGAAGGAGAAGGAGAAG
>WYDI02014557.1:0-41025 GCA_009867235.2 Psittacus erithacus
ACAGTCAACTCTTGGGATCCTCCTGTCACTCCAGAAATATAAATGGGTTCCACCCCTTGACAGCTTGATGGCATCAGAGTACACTGTGCACTGGTATCTACTACAGCCTTATGCTCCTGTGGGACTGATGGTACCCGGCCATCTGATCCACACAGTCCAGTAAACCCAATTGCTTACTGGAGCAGCACTGCATCAGCTAGCAGGAAGGAGGAAAAAAAAAAAACAAAAACAAAAAAAAAGAAAACTTGTTACAGCTGAACCCAGGACAACTATGTCATAGTTAATCTAAAACAATATTTCTTGCAGCTCCATTGCTTTTCTTTACACCTATTTCTGTTAAGCCCCCAATACTAACAAAGAAAATAAAATGTATTAATTACTGATGCAAGGAAAAGTATCAGATTTCTCCAATGAGATTAGAAAAGAAAAACATCCAACAAACTTCCCTGATGTTGTTTCAATTTTTACTTTTAAAATCATAATTATTTCTCAGAAAAATTTTAAGAAAGCCTTCCCCATAAGTCTTTTTCTCTTTGGGAACATGAAATAGTTGAAGCTTTGTCATCCATCTGCTTATTTTATATGTTCTACACTGTTTCACTTCTTTTATCCTTCTACCTGTCACCAGAGGATGCCAAGCTACTCTTAACTTCCCAGCAAGTCCATAGTCCCAGTATATCTCAGGACGAGATTCTGAGCTGGGTGAGGCAATTCTTAGGAGCTGTTATTCCTCATCCTCAGATTATAGTTTTAAAATAAAATCAAGACAATTCTAATAGAACTCATCCTCCATTTGTGCAGCCAGTGAGTTAAAAGATATTTCAGAAACACATATATGCACTAGAGGGGTGGAGGGTGGGGGTGAGAAATGGCAGGTGTTAGACACATTTGTAGTATAATATATGTTCAGAGTCCAGAGCAAACATGGTTCAGCAAACAGCTGTGAAATATTTACACTACTGACCACAGTTTACACAGCAAGGGGTTGAAATGGAGCATAGAAGCTCAGGGACTTTGCTAACACTGAGTGATGAGTGTCTGTTCACCAATAACACAAAAAAGGCCAAGATCCTATGGGGAGGAAAGATGACCCATGAAAGGTACTAGGAGACATAGTCTATTCCCTGCCTTCCTTCAACTAGTCAAATCCTTTCTGATCCCTACAGGTCTCAAGACCTACTAGGTCACAGCAGTAAGCTCCTCACAGTATGATCCATTAAGAGAGCATACAGGGTGAAAAGGACTGACCTCTCCTTTTATCCCCCTATGCCACCAATTGGAAGCATTTTAGAACCTGATCTCTCCTGTCAAAATGTGACAAGCTCAGGTATTAGATAACCTTCCTCTTTGTCTTTAGTCTCCATTGGAAGCAAGACAGGCACAGCCAGCCCTTGGTTTGATTATGATGTTCTGCTTCTAATCAGTCAAAAGTGAAAAAGGTCTATCTCTGGTGCCTGTTAAGTCAATAGATTCAGATAACAGAAGGGAAGAAATATAGCACTGAAGGGGAGATGGAGGGAATAGCAGGAAGAACTTCTAATGATATAAACATTTTTATTTTTTTTGTTTTTAGGCAAAAATGACTCTCCTGAAAGACCAACAGCTGGCAGGAAATGACAGCTAATGAGTCTTGTATAATGACAAGCAGTAGACACAGAGAAAATAAACAGGAAAGCTCCTTTAGCCCCACTGGGATTAGAAGGAGCCCATAGGGCATTGCTTGCTAAGCATGCACACCCACAACAAAGGGTCCTTCCTGGAAATCACCAAGATCACAAATTTTGACTGCCACAAGCACATTGCCTGGCACATACTGGTTATTCTGTGGACTTCAGGCAGGACATTTTACAAATTATTTCAATAGGTTACCACTTAAAATAGTTTGGGAACATATTTCCTAAAAAACCCCCTCCAACAGTCTAGTCTAAATTCTACAGAGGTCAGCAGAAAGGCTTTTACTAAATTCAAAGAACTGAATATAACTAATCCTGTAAAGCTGCTAATTATGCCCAAAGGCAGAATACCTGTCACTTTAGCAACTAGAAGAGACCAGCTACCACTTCCAATTCTTCTATTAAAGACAGACAGCCACCTATAGGCTGGCTATATATGTTTGAAATTAGTCAGTTAATCAGCAGGAGCAGTAAACACCGCTGTTGATTCAAACACAATGAGAATATATTGAAATAATAAGCAAATCATGCTCAAGTAGAATATGCCCAACAACAGAGGTGAACACCTGCTGACACCTACATGTGAGGAGACAATGCAGGAACACACAGTGGGAACCAAACCAAAAGTCATTACCTGAAATCAGTCATTGACACAGCAGATGTAAATCAGAGCAGCCGGTGGTAAAATCAATAGGAAGTTTTTACATTGACCCATAAATTGATGCAGCTCATCAGAAAATAATGCAAGGAGCTTGGTTGAGAATGGGTAATCAGGCTTAATGATGTATGGCCTCTGTATCAGCATTTACTTATTCTGTCTTTACAAAGCTGACACAAAAAAGAAAAAAAAACAAACAAAGAGCCAACAGCAGTGCTCTGCCTTCATGCAGGTCTGTAAACACCAAGCAGGAAATACTGCTGCTCAAAACTGGCTATTCAGAAGTAACCCCAGATGTTGATACAAGAACACTAGTAAGTTAGTTCTCAACTGTTTGCTGTGAAAGTTTAATTTGCTGCTTAAAAGTAATTTTAAGTGTAGCAAATATACAACTGCAATCTGGCTGACTAGACATCTTTATGACTCTAGCAGCTACATTTCCCATCCTGTCTAAGCCAATGTAAGTCTTAGACCTACCCCATGCTTTAACAGAGGAAGTAGCAAAGAAGCACTTGTAGTGCGTGTTCCAGGACAAGCAGGAGGTTCTTTAGGTAGTTAATAAAAGGGGAAGTTATTTACATGGTCCTTTTTAGCAGTGTCACAATAACTTGACATCCCCTCCCTCCTAGAGAAAACAGATTATACAGATGCTGAAAAGAGATCTACACATAGCAGTGAAAAGCTAGTCAATCCTTTTTTAGCACAGTAGGAATTAGATCAAACATGCACTTACCAGCTGCTGCAGGACCATCCCAGGTCACTGCCTCATCAGCCCTGAAAACCTGGTGCCTCTCTGAGCTGCTCTAGTGATTTAGTTAATAGCAGCTTTAGTCTTCAGTCAGAAGACAGCTTATGCATAAGGGACATTTTCCAACTTCAGCTGGTCAGAGGTGTGCAGCATTCTCCTCCATTTAATTATATTTTTTTTAATCATTAGCTGCCTTCCTTTTGTCACACACATCATTATCTTAAATCTTGTTCCCTCTGTCACTAACTGCAGGCAGTATAAAGCCACAGATACCATTCTCATTTCCTGGAAAACTGTCTTGTTCCAGTGGACTGTTTTGACACTCACAGTAAATACACTCTTCTGATTCTAGTAACTGCAGTTGCATTAAAGCACTGAAATGCAACAGCTTTGAGTTTTAGCAGCTCAGATTGATTATAGCCCTTCCCTAGTACTGATAGCCCTTTCCCAGTACTGACAAATTAGCCCTAGTTGTAACTTGGGTTATAACAGACAGCACCTGAGGCTAATATTATCAAAGCCTCTGGGCACAACCGTAATCCACCTAGTGAAGGATGTGGATATGGATTATGAGTTACCATGCTTAGCCTTACTCTTTCAGAGCTGGGTGGGTAGGTAGGTAAACTGTCAGTGGGGGCTGATTTGTTTCTTTCCTTTAAACCAAATATTACCAGATGGCCTAATAGAGCCAACAGAGCAGCTGGAACTTGCTGACCAGGCTCAGAATAGTCATGCCAGACCAAGCTTTAAACAGATACTGCTTTGGGAACAAGAAGTCTAGTTGGAACTAAAGTCAACCACCTGCAGTACAGGCGCACAAAGGCAATGCTAGAAGTACCGGCCCAGGAAGGACCACCTCTGACTCCGACATCTGCACAAGCACATGAAGATGTACAGGTTTCTTTTTACACAAGATTTTAGAGTATTTACTCCATTCAAGGGCTTAAGAAGTCAAGTTCATTCTTTTCTTTGTTCCCTGTGAAAATCGCTATTTTTAAGAGCCACCTATTTCAAAAGCAGTAGATGGTAATACCATGTTCTAAGTAAAATTAACTAATGAGTAAAAAGCAGCTAAGCTCAGTCTACAAGTATCTAGCAGGTGACTGGCTATTTTGAAATGATCAAAGCTTGCTAGCACTTGGAAACCTAAAGAAACACTGAAACCCTGATTTGATCCTTCATGAAAATCTTATTCTTGTATACACCAAGCTTTCATCTGCACTCCTTTTAATGGGATAGAGGACAAGCAAGTTAAGTAAAACAGTAAGTTTATCATTCCCTGCTAGGATGTGCCTGTGCTGCAGTAGAACACACATTACTAAGCAACAGATATAGCACCAGAGATAATACTGATAACAACATTATGGAACTTTAACCAAGAGCAGACCATTTTAAATAAAGTAATTCCAACCTCAGTTCTTTCAGCATTCAGAAAAAAGCTACTGGAAACTTGTGGAGCTTTTAGAGATGTTCACTATTGCTATAGAAGCCCATAAAGGTTACTTTAAACTTATTTACTAGTAATGACAATTAAGTGGGCACTTCATAATCAAGTTACTAAGTAACTTAATATTAAATCTATTGTACATGTAGTAGGAAGGAAAACACTTAATACATTGACTTCTAGTCACTTCAGGAAAGTTACAATGTTTTCTATTTACATATAATCATTCTCCACCTGCAGCTATGAAAAATATGTGGCTATCACCTGGTGGGCCCATATCCAGCTGTTGGTCTGATACAATTCTATTGTCTAAACATCCTAATAAAAAATTAGGAACCAGGGAAGCCAAGCACTACCGTGTCCTCAACTAAAGACAAGTGTGCTATAGCAATTCAACTCTCAATACTCTATCAAAACACTATCAATAAATAGAGCTGCCACTTACTACGCAATGAGGTAAATCCTAGAAGTGCAAGGCACCTCATGTTTCTACCAGTATAAATGAGAGTTACAGATGGTCAAAACTTGAGCATCACAAAGATGCTCAGCTTGAGCTTCCACATACTAGATCTAGACAGCAGGACAGTTACAAAGTATAGAGGATATATCTTTCACTAAGGTAAATTATCTGTATTATTAATAATCTGGTACCATACTTCAGCAAAATAGCTCATTCAGAGCTACAATGTTAGCTGTTACACCACCAGCCATAAGAGTGCCTGGGTAAACAAGATAGATTACAGACTTGCAGTAAATCATTGTTTAGGCAACTTTCCTTAGAAATTTTAGTACTAAAGTCTTTTAGTTGGGACAAGCTGCGTTCACTGTATCACATCAGACACCAGTACTTCTGTGACAAAAATAGGGCTTTGCCAGTATTGCAAACTGGAAAAAATCTGATTTTGCCTAGCTGAAGTTGTCTTTCCCACACAAAGAACTTAAGTTAGTCCACTATGAAGAGACAAATCAAACAAGCCCCCAGCATTTGCTTGAGTGGATTAACATCAGATATTTAGAGTAGTTACTAGCAGGTTCTCCTCTTCTTTTCCATACCAAGGTAACCCAGCTAACACCAGCAATACTCTCCCTTGAGCTGTAAGGTTCATGTCAACTTATTACATTCATAAGCAGATAAATTAGATTCCTAGTTTAATTTGTCTTGAAATTGCATCCTATCAATTGTTTAATCTCTATCCAAAAACAAGTGCCCACTTAACTGTTATTACTAGTAAATAATTTAATTGCAAATACTGGTAATAGAAAGGAGTCAGCCACAGCAATCTTCTTTCTCTCTGCCTTCAATTTAGTAACTTTCTCTATAAGCAACTTCAAAAAAACCTGTCCTACTTGGTTCTCAGCTGCCAAGTGATTACATGAAACTGACAGTATCCAGATACTTCTAAAGATTAAGAACCACTCTATAGACAACAATGCTAACAACCCAAGTGGTGTTTACATCTAAAAATGCTACTCATTTGCAAAACCTTTGCAAAAACTAGGTCTGACACTACTTTCAGCTACTCATCAATAAGCAGCTGAAGGACAAGAAGTCATCACCATTGCTTTTGTTTTAAAGTCTCACTCTCAGCTGTAGGACAGGGCTTTTAAAAGCCTCACCATTTATGAAAAGTCCATTTTCTTTCATGCGCTTGATTTCGAAACTTAAAATATTTCCATTACTATTCTATGCTTTGCTGCGAGCTTTGACCTTTAACTAGGATGTAAAGGAACATCGTAGCACTTTGATCCAATAACACTTACAACAGAGTTTGAACCCTGCTGCTACTAACATATTTGAAAGCCAAGAATAGAGATAACAACTGGAAATCAAATACACAAACAATTATTAGTATATGCTTTTGAATTTTGTTTCAACTTTTTACAGTACTCTTACCTGTAAAGAGGTATGCTGGGCAGCTTTAAAAAGCTCCTGCTTTAATCATAGGAGAGTCTCTAGACATCTGGCATCTCAGTCTATAATTACAATTCCTAGCAGTCATTTTAATTCAACATCTACTTGACTGTTCCTGTATGAAGGCAGACTAGTACGCAAATTCAAGTATAATCTAGGGTGTTCTACCTTTAGCAAGAATCAGAGATCTGCATTATTATCAGCAACTCAGAGCAGGCCTGTTAAGCAGTTACACACTGGTATATAGCCTGTCCATGTAAAATTTAAGGTATAATACCTTAACTGGTCCAAGAGTTGGAACTATGCCAATTCAGAAGATAACATGCCAACACCTACTTGAATTCTTGGGCCTTTAAGATAACGGAAAAGCATACAGAGCAAAGATTCTTCCAAATACTTATTTGCACATATGATCAAGAACTCAAAGTTCAAAACTGGGACATCTACTTGGCTTTTGTAAGCTGAAATTCTTCAGTTTGAAACACCTTAATTTACATGTCCTTTGGCAGATTGATTGCCATGCTCAAGTAAAATCTTAACTGACATTATACTGAAACAACTCAAACTTCAGGGAAATTTCCTATTGTATCTTCCTATCATATCAAGTCCAGCAATTTAGCAGTTTAGGTCAGCCATAGTCTGGAAATGAGTTCAGTCCTTCACTGTATTTAAAGCTTTATTTATAGGAAGTTCACTGCATTAATGGCAGCAACATTTGCATTGTATTTGAACTCAGCACTAATAGGTTAATATTTACATGTAGATAACATTTAAACCAGAACAAACTAAACACACAGCCACGGTTTTAGACAAACATAAAAGTTACAAACAGACTTAATAGTAAAAATAATCACAATTATTTCACTGTGGTGGTTGATTTAGTCCAAAGGACTATTATTTCTTAATCAGATTAGCAGGAAGAGTGGATTTGTCCAAGTCATCAAAATACGGATGGTTTAAGGCCATTTTGCCAGAAATTCTTTTTGCAGGATCATAAATTAACATTTTCTGGAAGAGAAAAGAAACACATTTACTCCCTCATGAAGTGGTAATTAAAATCATGTTAAACAGGTAGCTATTTCACTATAGTAATAATCAAGTAACCATAAAGACTAAGTTTTCTCCTACATTTCATGATTTCTCATAGAGGTTATTTCTACCTATCAGTAGTAGCCCATAGCATCCCAAAAAGAAACACTTCTCCTCCTGTTCAGTAACCAAGTTTATGCATGTGTCAGTGGCAGTAATTAGTCTCAGCTTCTCAATTAAGGGAAATAAATAAGCTTCATGCTGTTAAAGCCCAAAATGCTTACAAAGGCAAGTGGTCTTATGCTTGTTTTGTTAAACTGACACTGAAGAAATCAATGTCAAATTGCTTCTACTCAGCTTGATGCAGCAGTTCAAATACGAGTGATCACTATTTCAGAATTAAAAGAGGAAAGTATTACAAACAGGCAGAACTGAAGAAATCCAGCACTTTAAAACCTTCAGGTTTTTCTTGTAAGTTACTTTGGCTGAAGACTTCAATAATAAAGTTTAGATTATTAGAACAAATAGAGGGGATGCTGTAGCCACTAAAATAGCACACTGGAACTTAATAAAAGCCTAGAGGTTTTTCCTAGCAGTTAAATAATAATAGTTAAAGAAAAAAATCTACAGTTTATATCATACAACAAGGGGCCAAAAGAATATAGGAATGAAGTGTTTAGCAGTTTTGTACTACAGCAAAAACTGTCTCTGCAAAGTGCTTTTATTTCTCCTCACTAAAGGAAAAATACACTTCAAATTCACATAATCAAGATTCTACCATATGCTTCTTTCCCATGCACACAACAAACATCTTTCAGAAAAAAAAAAATTTAACCTGTATTACCCTGCCCAGTAGGGTATTATTGACAGTTAACTATCTTCAGACTTCATCCTACAGGGAGGTCTTCCAAGTTGACTTAAATCACTGAATTTGCATTTAATACTCTCTGAACTCCTGACAAATGTAACATTGTGTCTAGATTTATCTTTGCATGTCCAATTTCACCTTAAGACAGGTTCCCATTACCTATACCCCAGAACAACAGCATCCTACAGCTAATACCGATATCAAAAGTTCTCTTAAAATTGAGTCAGACAAGGGGCAAATTTCTCTGAAAAGGGACACTGCACATCGAGACTACAGTACTTCAGCTGACAGATTAAGTGACCATTTCTTCCCTGAGCAGTCTGGAACAATTTTTCCTGGAACTTAGTGTCTGACAGACCAAAGCTTTTGTTGACAACCATTAAGTGCTTTGAAACTCTGTGTTTGCATTACAGAACAAAATATTCAGTTTTGTTGCCTTTGAAAGTTCTATTACTTCTTCAAAGCATCACACAGGAAGCTTAAATGAATTCCAGATGCCTAAGAATTCAGCCATACCCCATCACCAGGCATTAACAGGAAGGTAAAATTTCAACATTTATTAAGGCAAAACTACAAAATTTTACAGAACTTAATATGCTTTGAGATTAGTACTGTGTTAAAACCATTTACAGAACTAATATTTTTCCTTTAGTAGCAGCATCCCAAAACATTGGTATTACACAATGAAGCCACATCTAAGCTCAGATGAGTACTTAGCCAGTTACATGACTATCAACAAGATTCACTTGCCTGTTCAATTGATTCTGGTTTGTAAATTCTATCAGTTACAAATCTACTTCAAAGTGATTTTATAATGATGCTGTTAGTGGACACACAAGAGGTATTCCCATCTTAAATCAGTTAACTCTGTAAGCTGATACTGCTACAAGGTTCAGAGAGCTATCCAGGACAACTATGCTTAACAAATGTTATTCAGGTTTCACTCTCAACTGTGGCACAGTTCTCACAAAGAAAACTTGCAAGAAATTGCAGTCATTTCAGCTTCTTGGGTACCACCACTTCATTCAAAGCATTTTGCCACAGACATGGCAATAAACTACTTCAGCTGCTTAAAAACAAGAGCCACCTACACAGGTTACTGCTGTACAAGGTTTCCCTTGTACCAAGATGCTTCTGAAGTTTCAGCCTACCTTAAGACCTGTAGAGCATCTACTCCACACCCTCATATGCAAGTCTGCACTGCATAAATGCAGCTTGAGGAGAGCCAAAGGATAAATCACAAAGGTACATACTTATACTCAAGTGCATCTAAGATCACACCCAAGATGTGATCTAAAATTAGGCCACAGCAGCAGCACATGAGCTGGGAGAGCACTAAATGGAAAAGCCTGATTAGGAGCTTGCCAAATGAAAGCTTACTGGGACAGTTCAACTGCATGATCACAGAACTAAAGCAAACTCATACTAGACACAAAATACACCAATTAAATTAGTTTACCACACGCAAAAATCTTTAATTCAATTTAAAAGCAAGATTAATCCCCATGCCACATGGTAATTAGTGCTGGCACAAGGAAGGGGATAGCTACAGTTTGTGGACAGGAGCATCCACTTAAGCCTGTTTGTAAAAGCTCATCCTCCTCACTTTAAAGTTGTACCTGGCTTATTAGTGTAAAAAAATAAAAAAGAAAAAATCCAAGGCATAACTGCCTAGTGAGAACAGAAGCCTAATCATTTATTATTTATGGAAGTAGCTAGTGAATATCAAACTGTCAGTTCCACAAGAATGACAGCCCATGCCACTGAAGATGGTTTGAATATCTCTGTATCTTCATTCTAGAAAAGACTGATTAGTAAACTTTTATGTATTTTAGACCTGTTCAGTTTCTTAATGAGCAATTTAAGACAGACTACTTACAGACAGCAGATCAAGTCCATCTTCATCTAAGTTTTTGACATGTGTTCCAAGGCTGCCAGGTTTCCATTTTGGGAATGTGTTTTTATAGTCTTGCAAGGATTCCACTTCAGGCCATACCTCATTATTGGGGGTCCCTAAAGCTCTATATAAGCATAAGCAACATGTTAAACATTTTAGCCTGAAATTTGTATGCACTACTATGGTGTTAATACAGAGGTCTGCTGTGCAATGCTGCACAGTTGGAAGGAAAGGTTCATTTGACATACCTGAAGATTCGGAAGAGTTGGTCGATCTCTGAGTCCCCATGGAAAAGAGGCTTTTTGGTTGCCAGCTCAGCAAATATGGTACCTATGCTCCATATATCTACAGGAGTAGAGTAACGAGCAGATCCTAGCAACACCTCTGGAGACCTGTACCACAGTGTCACCACCTATTGAACAAGGAAATTTCTTATAAGCTTATAAGAATCAGGCCATCTAATTACACACACAATGGTTCATTCATTATTAAGCAGCATTCAAAATTTTTTGGTTAAAATAATAACTGATACCAGAAGTTTTAGTGAAAACACTAGTTTCGAACTTCATTTGTAGACAAACATCTTAAACTACATTACAGTAGTTTCCACTGAAGGTGAAGCAGTTGCATACACTACCTTCCCCAAGAATGGGAAGGCTTTTGCACCTGGCCACTAAAACTCTCAGACTTGAGTACTTTGTGAAGTAAAAATGCCCTTACAAGACAGTAAACAACAAGGTCTAGGCCATCTAATTCACTGTCAAGGTAACAGTGGAATTCATAACCTTTGGAACCTTAGAGAACAAACCAGTCAGGGAGATGGAAAGTCATGGAATAAAGCAAAACTGATATACAACTTTTTTGTACTGTTAGTTTACAACTTCAAGAACTGATTCTTTTTTAGTTATTTCATTTTTAGTCATTATCAGGAAGCTAGTAAGCATAGTCCAAATCACCAAGAGGATGTTCCAACTCACTTCATGAGTGTATACCCGCACTGGAATTCCAAAGGCTCTAGCCAATCCAAAGTCTGCCAGTTTAATCACTCCTTTGTCATCTATTAAGAGATTCTGAGGTTTTAAGTCTCTGTGCAGAACTCTTCTTGAATGGCAGAAGACAATACCTTGCAAGATTTGATATAAGTAACTCTAGAAAGGATGAAAGAGAAAACAGAGTAACCTTTAGTACAAGGCAATGTTCTGCAACATGAAGCTGTTCCCTTACATTGTCTCTCTGCATAGTAGTAGCAAATGGAGATTTTTCAAAGCACTGCAGCTAAACCACACGAATTAATTCTTTACTTAAGCTTAGTTCAAGGCAGTTTAATTGCAGTAATTATAAGAATTTAAAGCAGCATTTGAAATCAAAACTCACATTCATCTTACTATCCACAGATGCTTCTTTAACCTTTCCTCAAGGAGTTAATTATACTGAAACTAAGAGCTGCTTATAGCTTTGTAGGTTATAGTTAATTTCTCTTATATTAAGAAATTGTCCTTATTACCTTAACACGTGAACGATCCAAATATTGGCCTGATGGAATAGTATCCAAGTATTTCTTGAGATCCATGGAAAGAAATTCAAAGACAAGGTACAGTCTTGAATCCTGCATAAGAACATCCTGAAGACTAAAAATTGAGTATATGATCAACTCCATTGCAAGACGCATGGACACACAGTTACATTTCCCCTCTCAGCAGGGATACAAGCTGACAAGTACAGGTTCCTATTATAAAAGTCTTCAGCTTTCAATCTTAAAAGACTAAAAGACTTGGCGAGCTATACTGTCATCTGGAAAACCAAGTATATTTGAAATAGTATCAGACAGATAAAAACCTAAATGCTCCCCCTTAACTAGGCATGAGGGAACAAAAGTTTAAGACACATGAAGTCAGAGAAAAAACATTGTTGCCTTAAAAAAAATGACTAAGTGTTAGCATTTACCCTCTATTTGGAGCTGGCCTATTAGAGCAGAGCCTGAATTACTAGGAGGGCCTAAGGAAGTATTATAATAGGAACCTAGTAGACACAAAGATTTACTCAGGTTTAATTATTTCCTTCATCCTTAATAGATTATAATGGATCCTAAACACAAGCATACATACATTGACACACTACATGGCTAGAACTTGTTCAGCTTTAAGGCACATTAGACAAATGTAACTTGCAGCACCAAAAGAAAAAGTAAATATTTTGCAGGAAAGACAATAGCTGCAATCAATTCTACATGTCAAGTAGTCACCGACAGAAGTTTCACCAATAGCTCAGCCGCCAGCTATGACAGTGTCCTAATGCAACATGTAAATCTCTGCAACAAAACAGCAGAGAAGTGATTTATGACAGAGGCTCAAGTAGTAACACTGAAGTCAAATGATCTATTCCAAGGTGACAAATAAAATTGAGATCAAAGTAACAGCTTCAACCAGTTCTCATGAGGGATGCTGTTTCCTCTCTGACAATAATCACTCAAAATTGTCTGCATAAATTACAAAAATCAACAGAAACTTTTAGATTCCTAGAATAGGAAACAGCAGCATAAGGAAATCTTAATTAGAAAACTACCATGAACATGGGATTTGGGACTATAGGAACTTGCTGCAAAGCAGATAATGTATTAAACAGAGCAGCTCTCACCTCACTGAATTGCAGAAAAAATATTTCTTATGTAAAGGGACCTAGTGCTTTTCAAAGAGTTTAGCTAAATACCAGTATGTGCATACCAGACTATATTGGGGTGATGCAGCTCTTTTAACAAAGAAATTTCTCGGATAGCAGTGCTTGGAACACCTTCCTCCTCACTTTCTAGACGTATTTTCTTCATTGCAACCACTTGGCCTGTGGTTTTGTGCCGACCTTTATACACAACACCATAGGTGCCTGAACAAAAAGACAAGTGAAAGGCATATAGGATATACCAGCTCCAGGTACAGATTAGTCATTGCAAATAAGAACTGCAAACATAGGCAAGAGTCCTTGCAATTTAAGTCTCTGGCTTGATTAAGAACTACCACTTAGTTCTGGCAGTTGAACCATGCAATAGTAACATTTAGGCATGCCACCCATAAACAGCATCATTATTCGGACAGGGTACTTTGTAGTCCAATTGTGAAACTTGAATATTTGGAACATGCAGTTATAAAAATCAGATATTGTTTGAGTTTGAAGTTGATTAACTTTCAGGCAAGATCACTATACCTCCTCATCTCCAAGGAGTTATGATTGATACATTATATGAAAATGGTAAACATTTAGGTACAAAAAACTTAGTGCTCCCCCTGCAATCAGAGATCTAACCATCCGTTAGTCAAATCTACAGAGATACCTCTAGCACAACCTTCACTGCAGGAGAGAGGATAGTGCTATAGGTCTCAGCAGAAGCAAAAATTGGAACCAGTAATAAATTCCAAATCAATAATCTACTTTAATGATCAGTGTTATCATTAGGAATGATAACAGGGATAGAACTCTTAACAAACCAAGACAGCTTAAGCATTCTCTTTTTACCCTTCTTGAAGCATTTATCCCCAAAATTAAACTCAATCAATCTAGTTTCTTACAAGAGGAAAGATACTTGCACAAGGCATTAGTTATAAAGCTTTGTTAATAGATCCAAGCCCATGCATTTTGCTATTACCTCTGAGGGTACCTTATCAGAGTAGCATACTACAAATTCTTCAGTCTACATAAAGCTAAAGCATTTTAAAACACAGACTTCAACATTTAACAAAAGCTGGATTTCCAGTGAAGGGGTGTGTGTGACTAATTCCTGCATTGAAGGAGTGAACGGCACTTCCTAGTGCCATTTAGTAAATTAGTTGTTAAAATTCACTTCTCCAGAGGTTTACAATCTGTTATTTCCCTTGACAAGTGCAGTGACCAGACGTAATCAGAGCAGCCTATCCTCAAACCGCTACACCCTACCAGCAGCTCCAAGCAAAATAAGCAAGGTTATACATAAAGGAATGGAGGAGCTTCTTCCTAAGTTGAAAAGCTAGTTTCAGGCCTCAGAACACAATTTTTCTCCTTCCTGGGGGAAAATTACACCATTAGCCATCAATATGAAGGCAGACACGTCTCAACAACTGATTGGTTGTTTCAAGTAGACCATGCCACCTCAGAAGAAAGGCAGTCTGAAAATTTTTACAGAGAGATAATTACTACAGTAAATCACAAGCTTATTTTTCCAGTTAGTTGAGTATCAGTAGTTCCTCTAAGAGCCAGTGCAGAGAGCTTCTGTGGCACTTGGTAACTCAAACAGCAGAGCATTACAAGGCTCTATTCCTTATACTTACCTTCCCCAATCTTCTCTATTTTTGTGTAATCATCCATTGTTGTGGTTATCCCTGAAATGAACAGGAAAACGAGGAGAACTCCATAAGCATGAATAGTTGCTGTCCTGAACACAGCCAAGTCACTGAAATTATGCCAAGTTTTCAGAAGCTACTTCTGTCTTACATAACTAGAATCTAACATGGAAGACTTGCCGCTCTCTTCAACAAACACAAATTTTTAATAAGGGCTCCAACTAGAAAAACTACATCTCGAAGTACGAGTGGACACTGACTTTAAGGAGAAAGACACTTTTGTGGAAGAAGATCCTCCAAGCAACTGAAAAAACACACCCGATTCATAAGTTTTATGTAGTTACTCATTAGCAAGATTCTAATATCTAAAAATCACACGGTTTGATGTCAGCAACATGAAGGAACACCAGCCCCATTTATTTGACAACTACAAAAGACAGAGTTACAAACTTAAAAAGGCATTAGCACCTCGTGGAACTGGCACTTCACACCTTCAATGCTGCTCTTGACCACTTTCATTCAAATAAAGCCGAGCTTTATTACTAGGCTCTGAAGCGTTACGAGGTAACGAGCGCATTTGTAGTTACCTACAGCTCCACAGGAGGTTTCCGACTCAGGCTCTCGCTAAGCGAGGAAGAGGGAAGCGAGCGCTCACCCCTAGCCGGTTACCGCGAAAGCGAGGTCAGAAACACGTTCCCATAGTAGTCCAGTTCCTGTCCCATTGCCACAGGTCCTACCACCTCAAAACCGCGCCCCATGCCGAGCCCAAAAGCAGAAGCCCCAAGTACTCTCTTGAGAAGCGGCCATCCTGCGTACCTCCCTCCCTTCCCACGTCTCAAGGGCGATCTTGCCCCACTCGGGAAGGGATGGGAGCCGCAACGTGCCCCAACACACTGCCCCACTCCGCAGCGGGAGCCGCGCCGCCACCCAGCCTTCGGAACAAGGGCCGACCCCACAGTAGGCTGTCAGCCGCTCGCCCCGCTGCAGGGCCAGGGGAAAAGGAAAGCATCAGGCCCAGCTCGTGACCCAACCTGAAAGCACGAGAACACCATCACCCCCAGCCGTTACGCGGCCGCGTACACCAACGGCCGCAGAGAAGCGGCTGCTCAGCCCCTTATGGGACCGGCGCATACCTGCCCGGGCTGGAGCCCCCTCACCTCCTTCTCAGATGAGGGGGAGCGCCCCGCCGCCCCACTCTCTCGCTCACCTGAGGAGCCACCGCCGCGCCCGCTCCCCGCCGCAAGGACGTCCTGGGCACGCTCAGGGGCGGGCACGGCGCATTCGAACTAGCCGCTGCAGTGCTCCGCCAATGACTCCGCGCCGAGATGATTCAAAGAGACCAATCAACGCGCACAGCTCTTGCGGCGCCAAAGAGGGGCCGAGAGGCGGTTTCTGTAATGATGGTGCAGGCGGGCGCGGCAAGCTAGGGATACGCCGAGCGTCCGCTTGGTTCGCGGTCGGTGCGGGCGGGTGGCTACCTGTAGGTTAAAGCTTTTTTGCCCTAGTGGCAAAAAACGTGGGCGCTGGAGCACCAGGTTTGCGCCGGGACAGCGGCAGTGTGTGACCTGGTCGCTGCTTAAATAACACATTAGACTGTTTGTATGGTATGGGGAATATAACCATATTTGGATCAAGATAGGCTTGTGATGACAGCTGCTCCTTCTAATCAAGCAAGTCTTTTATTTGGAAGCCACGGTGGGCCAAAGCATAAAGTCGTTATTTCTGGCTGTAAGGATGCTGACCTGTGAAGTGTCACTGTGACTTCTGAAGTTGATTTTAAAGTACATACATTAATAAAAGGTCATTGAGTGACTTAATTCCCCCAAAGCCAAAACGCATGTCTGTAGGCAAATTAAAGTTTTGTATGACTGCTCCCAGATTAAGAATCTTTAATTAATCCCTAGGCTATCATGGCTTCCAAAAGAAGGGTTGGGACATAACTAACATGTAGGCCTTGCCCAGGGAATCCTTTAGCAGTTGCAGCCTTACTCCGTAAGTAGCTGGGGAAGCAGTAATGTAACACACACACACACAAAAAAAAAAGGAGCCTGGGAAAATACTATTCCAAACATTGCAGACAAAAAAAAAAAAAAAAAAAAAAAAGAAAAAAGTGCTACTTTGAAACTTCAGTACTAAATAGATTTGCAAAGCAGATGTGTTTCTAGTTTTATTGATCTTTCCACTACAGAATAGTTTCACTGGATTCTGTGATGCTGCTGACACACTTTGGCACCCATTTCTCATTGGCACCAATAATCCGGGGCCAACACAGTCCGGTGGAAACCTGCAGTCCCTGCAGGAGTGAGGTACAACCACCACTCCACGTCGGTGAAGTAACTGCATTTTTTAATTACTTCATTGCACTAGTTTACAACATCTCTGAAGGACAGCATTGCTGCTTCCCTTACATGTAAGCAAGGCAGGCCGCTGTATACAGAAACATGCGGCTTCCTCTCTAAAAGCATTTATTTGGGAGAGCCATGCCAGCAGGCAGGACTGTTTCTGGCGCACTTCCTTCTCTACCCCAGCCAATGGCAAAAGCGAGAGGCAGCTTGTCCAACTCCTCCCCCTAACGCGCATATATTTCACGAGTAAAACTTCTTCACTTTTCCCTCCCTCCTGGGGAATTTTTGCAGAATACGGTGCGCATGCTTGCAGGTTTCTGTTTACCTTGCATCGTGTATTCCCGGCACTTGCGGGGGATTTACCTGCACAGAACAAGGCTTTTGTACCTCTGGAAAATCCCAGAGGGAAATACAGCTTCATATCTTGTGCAATTCAAAGGAAAAAAGTCTGATGTGCTCTTCCGCTCTGTACAGTCATAGAGAAACTCTTCTCCATATATGTATCAAGTCCAACATAGCCAAAACATCCCAACCTCAGTAATGCGTGTGAACTGACTCAGCGAGGTGTGTGTAATGTCCCTCAGGCCTGACCAGCAGCACCTTCAGGCTGTACGCGCTTTACAGCTTTGAGGGAATTGATTTCTATAGCCAGCACAGAAGCAGAGCTTCTGCTGCTGACTCTGCTGGACTAATCCTTGTCCAGAGACTTTAGAAAGGTGACCAAAGTCTACCTTTTTCTCCAGATAAAAAAACCCCATGTCTGGGGGGGTCTGGAAAACCCAGACATACGGTAATGGGGGGAGGGGAGGGAGGGCAGGGGAGGATGGAGGGGAGCAAGAATTGGAGTATCATGAACTTTTAGTACTATAAACTGATATAAGTTATGTTAAAATATATACATATTGTATTTATGTATAAAATATATAATGTCTGAAAATACTGAATACAGTGATCTGAATTTTCTTGAAAGTGACATTTTCTTTTTTTCCAAGTTTTAACTAGTTTTTGTTTAACTATACACAAATATTTCTTAGTTGTGCTCATACAGTTATTTCTGTTGGACACTAACTGTTCATTCTCAGAGTGCTCACTGAATTTTCAAATTCTTTGAGAATATATATTTTTCCATATATCCTTTGCCTCATGAGTTTTGAGTGGTGAAGGCCAGGTGGCACCAGAAGGAAAGCTGGCTGAAAAAGAACAGCTTTCCTACACAGGAGTCCAGCAGCCTTACCTCTTTTTCACGCGTGAGAAGACTGCTCCATGAGCCAGCAGCATACAATGCTGTGATCTCTGTGAGGGGCACTGATCCCTTTGGTGCCTGAGATGGGCTATTTAGTCTTTTCTGATACCTTTAGGTGAATGGCTGTGATATCTGTTGATTGCCACTGCACCCAAAGCCCAGTGTGACTGCCTCTGCCTTCATGTCTGCTCTTGTGACTTTTCCTCTGTGCACAAACTGTGCTGGCTTAATCACAAGTAAGCAGCGGAGGGAAATTATTTTGCTGTGGTCCCCCTGTTGGGTGGACTAGCGGCTGTGTACCAGCACCTTATAGCAATGGGGAATACCATTAGTGCAATGGTTTCCTTTAAGAGCAGCAGAGCTTGGTTTGCCCCTAGTGTGAGCTAAGAGTGCTCAGTGGCCATGATGGCGCATATTGACTCAAGGCAGCTTACACCAATTTCAGCTTGTCCTGTCCCTCTGTAGCACAACTGTGCACAGCATAGCCCCGTGAACACTGACAGAGTGCTATGTGCTCCATGACCACACTCTCCACCCTCATTTTCTCTGTCCCTCTTCATATGACTGTAAGCTCTAGATAGCTTACTTAGAAGGGAGAGTACACATAAGAATAGACCTGTCACAGCACTAATTTGTCAAATATCAGTCTGACAGTTCTGCTTGCCTAGCATTTTCCTCCCTCTTGCTGTTGTTTGCCTATCCTTATGATATAAACCATATCTTCTTTCTGACTAGATAGTGCTTATCTCAGGTTGATCATTGCTTTAGACATGGCAGTAGCCAATGATACTGTTTGAGATGAGTGATAAAACTACATTTGTATTGACTTTTGTGTTTGAAGGGATTTACTGTTCTGCTTAAAGGAATAGTAGTGAGCCGGCTGACAACTAACAGATGAACAGAGATATATGGCTGTGGGAATCCCTACAACTGCTGCTCCCCTTTACAGCAAAACACAGATCCAAGTACAAAACCAAGGGAGAATTCAAAGGCAAACAGCAAAGGAATCTAGATGACATTGACAATGTCATCTAGATGACAATACATCATTAATTATCATTTTATTTATGTAAACGGGCAAAGGGCACATACATTAAAACCTCTTTGACATCCAAAACTTCCACTTGCTTGAACTGCAGTGCTACTTGGGTAAGGCATATAGGATTAGACATACAATGCCTAGCTTGGATGATAGTATTACAACTGTATTCATGGCTAAGAACCCAGTGTAAAACTGAACAACTCCTTCCATGCTGAGTAAAGCGCAGCTGCAAGAGTCTTGTCTTTTGTATATTATCTTTTCTTTTGTATATTAATCACGTTCTCCTCAGCGACAACGTCACTGTAAGGAAGAGAAAAAGTGTATTTTGTCTTTTACATAATGATGTGATTAATAAAGGTCAGCTGGCTTGTGAATACCAATGAGGGTATCTAAGATAGGTTGTGTTCATTGTACTCAGAAGCAGACAAATACAAACATTGTCTGGCTTCTTTTACCATTTATTAAAACCAAAATATTAATTGTTAATATGACTATGCAGAAGTACAGTAGGAGAGATATAGTAGCATTTAGGAAAGCAAGACAATATTAGAGGGATGGTATCTCTTTAATGCATAGCTCAGATAATGCATTTGACCTGTTAAATGTGTCTTATTATGCAGGATATTTCGCTATATCAAGAAACATGGAGAACCCTTCTGCCATTCCTGTTCTGAGTTAGCATTTTGATAGGATGCAAGAAAGCAAAAAGCTCCTGAGAACTATTTGAAAATAAAGCAAAAGGATGGAAGCTGCTAAGGAAAAAAAAAAAAAAAATAATTGTCACCGTTTCCTCAATGCATGAATATAAATATTTTAAATGCATTTAAAGTATTTGAATTTAGGTTCCAATTATTTTAAAGTATCTTTTTTTGTTGCATATTGTGTGCCATGAACTAAACCACTTTACCAAAAACCCCAAACATTGATACAATTACAATAATGAAAATATCATAAACCATCCCTTTGTTGCAAATAGATAGGTTGCAGATAAAAGGAAATGTCAGTGTGGTGGTTATTCCTGGGATGTTGAGGTTATTTTCCTGGAGGAAACCTTGGCTGAATTTAAAATCAGAAGTTTTACTGTGAACTTTGCAGCAGCACATGAAAAGGAGCAACACGAAAGCACTATGTGCCAGGAGCTTGTTGCAGGGATCAGACGGGCGCGCAGGGACCCCAGTGAGTGCATTGGGGTTGGCATCCAGATGCCAAAATGTGCAATCACTGGATGTAACATCTGAAACCTTCCCTCAGTTCTGGCTTTGCCAGACTCCTGCCCCACAGTAGGGAATGCATCACTCAGACACTGTAGATCTGCCTCTACCATGGTGGGGACAGCTGGTTGCATACAAACCTCTGGAGAAATACCTACAAACACTCAACCTGGATTTTAATAATTTTAATTAAACGAGAAAGGTGAACAGGGCATGTGTACCAAGCCAGGGGGAAAAGGAGGAAGTGTCTTTTGTTTCTCTAGAACATCTGGGCAAAAAGCCAGGCTTTACCAAAGTAATTGGCAAAACTCCCATTAACTCGAGCTGGGCAAAGCTTTCACTCCTGATGTCTGTAAAATCAACCTTAGGAAAAGATGTCTGCTTCCTGATTTTAGTTTTTGCATTTCACATAGCTTACAAGCCAAGAAGAAAAAAGGCAGAAGCCAATAAACTGCTTTTTAATTGCTGTTTGGATGCATGAGAGCAGGAAAGATGTGCTCAGAGCTCCTTTTGGAGTTCAGCTCTCAGCCCGTACACAGGCTAGCAGTCTCCCACTGGACTGACCAGGCTGGAGGAGGCTGGTTTTGAGTTTAACACAAAGGTCTGGCTAGCAAAGCCCTCCAGCAGAACAAGCAATCTCAAAGCCCATTCACTTAGGCTCTGCCCAAATTTAAGGCCAGTACAGCTGTAGCAATATAACTCTATCAGCAGCCTTCCTCAGGGGGAGACAATTATGCTAGCTAAAAATCTGATTGCTGGCATAGCTGTTTAATTTCAACAGTAATACTCTTTCTTTTTTCCAATTACCTAAGGTTTTCTCTGTGCTCCTGATCTGTTTATCCTTTCCTGTCTTATGACAACCACCTGCTACTGTGCTCTATCAGATCAAGTGCACTGCAATAACACGTTTAAATTCCAAGCCTCCAGGAGGGAAGCCTGACTTGAAACCTCTCCTGAAGTAAGGGAAGTTGACTTTTTCTTCCCTCTGGGTATCACTCCAGCTGCCAAAAATGAAGGTATACATTTCCAGGTGAGAATGGAGATGAGTCAAGTGAGGTATATAAGCCTGTGGAAATGGACTCTGGATTTACATGTCAGACTTGAATTTATTTAACAATTCCTCCTGCTATCAATTGTGAGAGTAGAATTACAAAACACTTTTCACTTCAAGTAAAAATGATTTTTTTTTTCTTAAGGTGTTATTTTATAATCTGCAATCTCTTTTTCAATCTTTCTAATTTTCCTTCCCAAAGAGCAGTGGAAGGTAATACACAGCGATGGTGTGGTATGTGAGCCATGTAAAAATAGTGCATGGCCTAGCCATAGAGATGTTAATTGCCACTACTGGTGATAGTACTGCTTGCCAGTAAACGTGACCCGCCTTGCTTCATGCTTTCTTTTAGCCCGTGTGGGGTTTGCAATCTGTTTTTTCCCCCATCTCCTCTGACTCCTGGTTCCCTGAGTGGGCTGAGGAAATGAGTCACATCCAAAATAAGAGGGATAAAGACATTCTGGGGAATTAACTTTTCCATATAAGACACAGCCAAGTTCTGTGGTTAAACATTTTTATTTGGTTCTATATACAAAGGAGAAAAACATACATTTTATAGAGAAAGTGACAAGTGATTAGTTACATAGTATCAAAAAGATATAAAAAGTGTGTATAGTCAGTTTATACAGCTGGGTGTTCACTCTGCAAATTGCACCTACAGCACCAAGACCTCTGGTAGTAAAAAGTAACTGGACTAAGCCATTATGGGCAATTTTTGTAGGTAAATTAGTGCTTAATAGTATTTGTTATGTTTAGCTACTGCTAACAGATAAATTAAGTTCAAATGAAAACCAAAAAATAGGCTGGTGCACCAGAACAGGCTTTTGGGAGAGGAAGAGAAGCAAATGACTGGGCAATTTAAGTCAAAACTAAAATCAATACTTTTGCAATACTTTCACGATTTCAAGTCCTGACAAAGCACACTTTAATAAGAATAATTCAAATACTTTTTAGTGCTAAGAAAAAGTACAAGTAGAACTTCTGGTTTGATCAATGCAGCAGCTCATACGTGGGGTTTGCGTAGCTATCAGCTTCGACTGGTATGGAGGGAACACCACCCAGACGGCCTCAGCCAGGCTGAAGAGGGTTATTATTATCAACTTATCATTACTCTCAGAAACAGCTCCCCGTTGCACTCGATGAGTGAGTGAGGTATTCTCCTGCTGCTTTTCACACATAAGCAACTTTGGATTTGCATTACTGTAAATATACTACACCTGTAGCACCCATTCTGCCGTTGGAAACCCAACGGCATTTAAAGAATGCATTAGTGCCAAAGTAAGGGTTCAGCTGGCTTTTAGATTTTGCTTAACAAACTTCAGCTGGGCTCTCCAAACTGCATCCTCTGGAACGATCTGCGGGCAGGAAGGAGCAGCAGCCACCACACTTGTCTTCGGGGTTGGCTCTCGTAGCCGGAGGCTGTCATTCTCAGGTGAGCTGAAGTGCAGGTGCGGGCCGCCCCGCCGTGGTTGGGGAGCTTGTGTGGGGCGCGGGCGCTCCCTGTCTCTTCTGAGCCCTCTGGTAGCTGCCGCCCTCCGGCTTTCCTGGAGGGGAGACCTGGCAGCACTCCCCCCACGGTCAGGCACCTTGGCGCGGGCACTCATGACTGCAGGCAGCGCCCTGCTGCCTCTGCCGTCGAGGGCCGCAGCCACCAGGCCGCGCCCAGCTGCTTAGAGACGGGGCGGGACGACGGCAGCCCCCAGAGCCAGCGGCCGGGCCCGGGCTTCGAGCGAGCCCGCCCCTGCCCTGCCCGCCGCGGGAGGAGATAGATCGGAGGGGCTCGGCTCCACCTGAGGGGGCGGGGGCGGTGGCGGTGGCGACCGCGGCGACGGCGAGGGGCAGGCCCGCCCGCCGGTGGTGGGTGAGCTCGAGTCGGCTTTGCTGGGAGAGGTGAGGAGAGGTGCGGAGAGGTGCCTGGAGCGCTGCAACATGGCCTCCGCCTCCTCCTCCCGTCCCGCGGGACGGGGCGGCAGAGACCAGGTGAGCGCGCAGTTCTCGGTCCCGCACCGCTGCCGTCGGGAGGTCTGAGAGCAGGGGCGCCGGTACCGGCGGCTCCTTCTGCTTTTCCTCCTTTTCTTCTTCTCCCTTCTACTCCATCCCTCTCCGCTCCCGGCAGAGAGGGGCCAGCGCCCGCCGGGATGCGAGCGATGACACCGACGGTGGCTCTGGGCTGCAGCGCTCGCGCACTGGGAGAGGGGTGGCTCGCCTTGCCGCGGCTGTTAACAGGCACTGCCTGGCAGCGCCTTCTCCGGGGCAGCCCGACGTGAGGGGAGCGGCGCGGCGCGGCCCCAGCCTCGGCCGGGTGTGAAGGTTGTGAACGGGCGCCCCAGCTCCCTGCCCGGGCGGGAGGGTCGCGTTGCTCTGCGTCTCCTGGGTTAAAAGCTGTCGAAAACGTCTTGTAAAGCAGCAGCGTGACCGCACGTTAACGCTTGTGCTGTTAGGAATAAAGCACTTCAACTCTCTGGTAACGAGTTAGTGTATGGCATGTGCTTGGCTTGTCTAGCTTGCTTGTTTTTCACACCTCAGTCATGAATCGACGATGCACTTGTGGGATGGAGGCTGAGAACCCTTTTGGGTGAGGGTGGAGTCTCCTCCATTCTCACTTGGTGCCTGGACACCAATCCTGCGGGTCGCTGGTGGAGAATGTGTTGGCCGGCTTACACCCTGTCACCTAGGGGACCACAGAGGACACAACAGGGTCTGTGTCAAACGAGTGTTGCTTTCGCCAGCAGCAGGGCAGATGAAGAGAAGGTGCTGTGGAAGGCTTTGCTGCAGTATATTATAGGTAGCCATGGGCGTTGTTTTTCTTCCTTTTCTCCCTCCTCCATAGTGGTTAGTCCCAGGGTCAGGTGAAGGAGCTTTGCCACTGTGTTGTATGTCCCTTAGGTATTTGATGTGTTCACTTTCTGATTATCATGCTGACAAATGCTGCCTTGTGTCATGAGTGAGTGCACTGGTCTGACATTTTTTCAGTTGGACGCAAATAGCATAATCAGTTTTAACTGTGAAGAAAACTCTGTTCTCAGGGCAAAGAAAGAGCATATTTTGGCCTGCTACACCATGTCTGACCAGCAAAATGACACTTCTCCCAGTAAAAGTAAGTTTTAAAGGATTGCAAAAGTATGATAAATGTGAAGGAGGTTGTTTTGGGGGTTTTTGTTGGCTTAATTTTTTTTTTTCTTTGGGCTGTATGCCCAGAACTCCTGAAACTAAAACTGAAAACTAAGATTAAAGCTATAATTAATCAGGGCTGCGTAAGTTTTATCCCTTTTTTTTTTCTTTTTCTTTTTTTTTCTTTCCTGTGTATGTGAAGTTAGTATCTTTTGAATTATTGAACCTCCCTGCTTTTAATGCCACTTTTGCTATTACTTCAGATGTTTAATATCCCATCTTCTTTGTCCAGTTATCTCCTTTGTTGTAGAGCAGTATGACTTCTCACGTTTCTCCCTCAAATCTGTCTAGTGTTCATGCTTTAAAATGGAGTGTAAATTAGCACCACAAGAGGACTGATCGTCTAAAAGCAAAGCACTGTTCTGGCAGCCAGGTCCTCTCAGGTTCTGGCTCAGGTAGCTGCTGTTTCCCCTACTCATAACTTCTTCATTCTGCGAGACCTGTGTTTGAAGGAGAGCTCCTAGGATGCGAAGACAAAACTTCTTACTGTGGTGTCGGCACTCCAGGCATTTTTTTTCCTTCATCTTTTTCAACAGCTGGCTCAACGATAAATGGAGAAAATGTGTGTTCACAAAGTGAGCAGCTTCCAGGCTTATTCTGAAAGGGTTGTAATCTAGGCCATGTTGGAAGCCTTGGAGCATTGAGTCCCTGAAGAAGTTGACTGTTCTGTCTCCAAACTGTGGATGTTATATCTTGGATTTGGAGTAGCCTCAGGACTCTTGGGGAGACTCGGCTTTGTCCTCTGGGCTCTGGTCTTTCAGACCATCAAGGGCAGCAGATTTCCATTGTTTTCAGCAGACTTAGGTCAGGCTTTCAATTTGTAGGGTGTTGCTTTGTGTGATGGGTTTTTATTCTGCCTCCCCGCCCCCCCAAGTGTTGGGGTGTATAAAATGCTCAGATCTTTGGACGCTATTCGTGTCCAGTGTTGGAAGTGGAGACATGTTTTGAAACTGTTTTTAGTGAGCTCACAAGAGGCTTTTCTGCTGTCACAAATCTCTCTCGGATGTCCTAGACGCTTCCTGTGGGGAAAATTGCTAATGCTAGTTGCTTGACTTCTTTTACAAAATTATAGTGTACTATCATGGGCTGCTGCTGTGTTGATACTTGCCAGAGGTTAAGGTTGAGGATTTTTGTTACTGAAAAAATTATCGCGTCTCCTGTCTTCTCCAGATACTAATTTATTGGCCCTATGTCTTTTTAATTTTTTTTTCCCCTCCAGCATTATCCTTGTAGGTCACTGACAGTGCTGCTTTTTCTGAAGTGTTTATGTGTGGTCAGTTTACAGTACTGAAAGGGGTTGTCTGTGGCTTGTAGGGGATCCAACTTTGAATTTCGGAAGTGAGAAATTTATATTTTTTTACTTTTTTTTTTCCTACTTAATGCAATTTTAGGGGGGACATTGGTGGGAAAAGAGAGGAAACAGTGGTCATATGGTTGTGCAGGGGAAGAAGAAACTCAGACTATGTTCAAATATTAAAGTCATGTTATTCTCATGTAAAAATCTACTGTTCAAGTAAAAGTTTTTCACAGAATAAGCTTTCAAGTGTGATCTGTAGGACCACAAATCCAACCATGGGTGCTCTGAAAAATGATAATTAACCTGAAAATTCTTCAGTCATTGAAAAATGTGGGAAGAGGTATTCCTGTAGTTAAAAATCCCCCCAAACAAACAAGAAAAACTAAAAACCAAAACCAAACAAAAAATACCCCCACCAAACCTCAAAACCAAAGCCTAAGCCCAAAAGTAATCAACCCCCCAAGTCCCTAAATTGTCTGTGTAGTATACAGACCAGACTACTGAGTCTCAATTCTAGGTGAATGTTCAGTATAGGCAAGTTGTTGCCACTGCTCTCTATTCTGGTTTTATCCCGCTTTTTTACCAGTTTAACTTTGCTTTTTTTTTTTTTTTCCCCTCCACTCCAAACTTTTTAGATTTCTGTTTTTCAGAATTCAGTGATCTTGACACCATGTAGAAACAGTTGACATAATAATGCAGCGACTGATTACCTATTAAAGGTAATTTTTGCCACTCTTCTGTTGACAGAAGTGTGAACATTTCCCATGTGTTACGTTTTGTTGGCAATGATATTCTTACTCCAGTGTTAGCTTTCTTTAGAGAGGTAGAGAGTGGCATAGAACCTGGGGCATGAGGATAATAGAAAAGACTTCTATGGGGTTTATGCTTGAATTCTGAAATGTGTAATGTTAAGTAGGTATTTATAAAGGTGACAAGCCTGAGAAGGAAAATAAGAATTTTGAAGTTTGAATTTTCTGAAACAAATACTTCAAAATGGCTTTAAATTTTTTTTTTTCTTTAATGTCGTAAGACTAACTTGGATTCCGTTCCTTTCTTCCCTGAAAAAAATTAGGCAAAATAGGAAATAATGTTGCTTCTTCTTTTTTAATCTTAGGAAGAGGGGGAAAAAGGAGGAACTCCAAACTTACTCTTATCTTCAGTAGTTAAGAAATGCCACAACTTTGCTACTGTTTTGGTAACTTGCATGTACTGTCTGATGGCTGGTGCTAATTGGCTTTTTCTCTCAACTATTGAATTACGTTAACATTCACATAAAATACATACAAAATAATAGTTGTTTGCACTGTTTCTGTTGTACTTGCCTTTTGGGATGCAGTATGTCTCTCTAGAAGAGGGTATGTTGCAGGCTGAGAATAATGGGTGAGGAGGATGAAGATGACAGCAAAGAAAATTGCTTTATTAAAATATTGACTAGTGTGATGGTAAAATTCTGAGGAATCTTGCTTTGCTCATGTCAGTCGTTGCCTTGTTGTTCACTTGAAGATTTTTTTACTCTTACAGTCTTTGCTCACGTTTGCTCTTGGAGTAGTGGATAATCACTGTCCTGTGATATCCCACAAAAATGAATCTAGTATTAGCTACTTAATGATATCGTAATTTTTTTCTGTTAAATCCATGTAAAATTTCAGTTCCTACTGACTTGTTGAAGAAAAAAAGGTACCATATTTCCCTTTAATCGCTTTAAAATCTAGAGTTATTCTTCAAGGGCACAGCTAGGTTGGTGCCCTTCAAAGGAGAAATTGTTCAAAGTTTCCATATTTTATCTGATGTATGCATCATGACTTTATTAGTAGGGATTATTGAGTCTGATAATAACTTAGAAAACATTATGAGCTAATAAAAGGAGTTGAGTGTAGTATAGCTGTAGTCAGGTGCATTCATGGGCTGAAACCTTCCCATCTGCTGTGTGTGCTAGTGCTAAAGCAAGAGCTGGCTGAGCTTCTGCACTGATCTTCTGTATTATTTTAACCAGGTTGTGATGACAGCTCCTTTTAGGAGAAACTAAAGTAACATCCTGCAATGGCAGAGTAGTTGGTGACATGTGCATGTAATATGAGTACTTGTTTCTTATTGAGAGTCTTTATAGAGTCTTGATTTCAGGCTTTAAAGCCTTTGTGATAAATCATATTTGGAAAGTTTTTAAAGCAGTCCTAATAGAGGTTATTTTCAGATAACTTGTGCAGAACCAAAGTAAGTTGGTTTTATGGTATTTGCTTGCTATTGTTACTAGTACTATTTTTAAGTGTGTGCTTTTTTTATTTTAAATAAAGGAATATGGATTCTCTAGCTTTCATGACAATTAGCTTGCTCTATGAAAAAGCAGAGACTGGAAAGGTTATGAATGACCCCACCCTGACCTAATAATCAACAGATGTAGTTCTGCCTTTTTTTTTTGTTGTTGTCTCGGAATTTCTGCCTGTTGCTGTGTTGAAGGTGCTGATTATGCAGTTGGTGAGGAGTTATCTAGCATTAGGAAGATGTTCGAGCAGCTGCATCTATTTTTCTTCGAGTCTGAAGTGCTCTGTGGTGGGAAGTGTCCTTTTTCTTGCAAACATTATATGTAAATGACTCATTTGGTTTTGCTTCAATTTGTTCTGTAGATTTTTGTTGCATGTCTCTCGCTCTTAAAACATCATCTGCTTTTCTGTTTCTTGTCCTCATTTTTTAGGGGGAGGGACATTTTACTTAATTTCTCTTTTCCACGCTATAATCTCAGACTCATTTCTGTCACTTTAATAGTCTAGTGCAGCCCTGGGCGACAGACCAATTTCTGTGCAGGTTCAGTTTCCTCAAAACACCTGTTTAGCTTTAGGACTTGGTCAAAGAAAATTCATCCTCAAACTGTTTGGATTTAATGTGCCGAGAAGTCTGAGTCATGCCAGAGAATAGGTTTGACAAAGCTGAAAAATTGATAATTAGTTTTAGTCTTCCCTTTTCTTGCTGAGATGAGTTTGGTCTATATATGAACCTACGATAGATTTTAAAAGCAGGAAAGTCAGGGTCTTTCAATAGGAAAGCAAGGCTCATGGGTAACAGGGTAAGCAGCAGTACTGTAGTTGCTGCTTACTAAGTACAGTTAACTTGAGTCATTAAAACTTTTCCTTGTTTCTTTACTGCTTTCCTTTTATTTTGGAGCCTTTTGTTTGTGCTGTGGAGGAATCCCAAGAAGCGGACTGCTTTGCTCCTGTACTGTAGGACTGACCCTTTTATGAAGCTGCTTGGGGACTGATGTGTAAAGTTTATTGAGGCAGCTGGGTGAGGAGGTTAAGAATGAGTCTTGTAAATGGGGGGGGAGAATTTTACAAGGCCAAGTGACCTTAATGTGCTCTTTAAGTTATATCTTTGGGGCATAATTAAACACTTAAAATCTTAACATAAAAGGTGGGTCTGCCAGCCTTCTGTACTAATATCAATATTGTATTCAGGGAAAGAAAAAAGGACTTCTAAAAAGAATGAGTAATGATAGGTAGAAGCATTCCACAATCTTAAACCCCCCCCAGTTAATATATGGTAATTATCATGTGATGGGCATTAAGGGAGAGGTTAATTAACTTGGCAAAACCAGAAAGAGTAGCAGTGATTTTACAATAATCTTTGAAGGAAAAAAGGTAGAAAACAATTAAAAAGAAAAGGGGGGGGGAACACATAGCTCAGTATGAGTATTAAGTTTATTTTAAAAGAGAAACTACAAGGTGTGCATGGTGTGTTTTATTTTGGTGGTGATTTTGGTTTTCTTTAGTTTTTACAGAAATGGCCTAGGATATCTATAAGTAACTATCTCATCAGAGATTAGATTTAAGGCACGGTATTTATGTTATTACCCCATATCTCAACTCATATGACTCCATTGTGTAATATCTGAGATACATGAACCGGTACATATATCACCCAGAACCTTAAAGGCAAGTTGCCTTTAAGGTGTGGTAAGTGGTCAGGGCAAGAAAGTCGAAGATACTCTTAACAGCCTCTTAAAACACTTCACTTGTGAATATTATACGCACCTAGCCTTGCTCTTGAGGTTTTTGTAGATTTTAGGCATAATAGCTACTAAGATATTGTGTTAAAGTTTCATTGGGCTTTAAATTAGGAAAAGTTGAATATTTGTATGGCTTTTAAGTATCTTGCCTTAAACCTTTTGTTATGTGTTGTTTTTTTTTTTTTTTTTTTTTTTTTTATCTGTACCATGTCTAAAGTTGTTGCTTTCCGTGTCCTTTTTAGTATAGTGTGGACCAGCTGCTCTGTGTTCTGGCTGAGGTAGCATAGGTGTCTTGGTTTTTATTTAACCTCAGCCTCTGTAATGACATTTTGCCTCATTGCATTCATATTGTTGTGTAGGAATCTGCTTCTTTTTCTGCGCAGCTTCATAAGCCTATATTATGTTATTTGAGGAATTCATTTCAAATTCTTAGGGCACAGGCTACTGTACCTGCAACCTGACAAAGACTGGGCATAAGTCCAGTATATTTCAGGATATGGACTTGCTCTGTGACATTCATTTTTACAAGGAATGACTTGTGCCACAGATGTGACCCCATTTTGTAGGTGAAAGATCTATAGGTGTGATTCAATGTTTTGTGTATCTAGAATGATGGCAGAGGCCATTTCCTTTCTTATTTTTCTCTACGCCTTGATTCTGCTTGCTCCTGTCCAAAGAATGCTTCAGAAAGAGCACATAAGCATGTGTCTGAGAAGGCAAATTTCACAGGTCATGACTTGTCAAACGTGTGAGTCAGACTTACTCTGGGATAGAAGCCTCTGGTGGGAGGAAGCTACAGTGAATAAGGAAAAGGCAAGAACCTCTAAATGACATTCACCTCTTACAAATTTTCTGTGTAGAACTGCATCAACCAGTGCAGGGATTTTATATTCAGGAGCATATGTAGTTCCCAAGGCTTAACCTGAGACTTGCTTAGTCTGAGACTTCGTGCTTGTATCCTTGGTTGGGAACTCAGCCTACAGTTTCAACATCTGGTTCCAGTGCCTTAATACTTGAAAACAGTAGAGTACTTTTTCTGTTGTGCTGTCTCCCGCTTTCCTCCTCCTTTGCTGTATCAAATCTACTGTGCTCCGGTTATCCTTGCAATCCTTTGTGAAAAAAAAACCCGTCTGTTTACTGGCTTCCTTCCTGCTGATATCGCTCTGTGAAATTACTTTAATTCAGTAGGGTACTCTTGTTTTTGGAGTTACTGCTTTTCCTTATATTGATACAGATTTTTCAGCCTTTAGTAGTTTTGATGATGTAGCTTACAACACAGTTTTGAAAAGCGTTTTGTTGCTGTAGTTGGGGAGAGATGGACTGTAGCAAAATTGTGGCAGGGAGCAAGGCAGGTGCTTTGCTACTTGTTTTCATTGCTACAGAAGATGTTATGTAAATGAATTGAGACTTTCCTCTGATTTCAGTGATGTAATGTTTCATAAATAAGCATTGTGCTGTTTAAAACTCAGATGTCAGAGGTAGCAAGCTAAATAAATTCCGAAAAAATGTGACACATATGAAGAGTAATAAACTTTTCCAATGATCCGTATGTACAAGCTAGTATGGCATTCTAGGGAAACCCACTGGAAAAGAGTATCTTTCTGAAAGGGTTTGAAAAATAGTGAAGGTTTACCTGTGTTTGGTGTACTGTTTAGAAATGTCTGAGACTAGCAGTAAGAGATTCAGTAAGTCCTGAATGAAGTTGCTTTATCAAGTCTCATGAAAAACAGCAACAGTTTCAAATATAATGTTTACAGTCTATTGTTCTAATTGAGTCATAAATCAAACAAGCCCCCCCACCCCCCAAGAAAAAAAAAAGAAAAGAAGGTGGGGAGGAGGTAAGAATGCGCATGCATCAGTCTGTCAGTTCAGCATACTTTCCTGTGTGAGGCCTGCATTTCTCTTCATGGACTCCATTCCAGCAAAACTGCTTTGTGATCTTAGTCTTGATGTGGGTCAAAAGGGGAAGATTGTTAACATTCCTCCTGCCCCTCTCCATCACCATCAGCAGCTTTCCGTGGACATCAGTCCTTTGGGCATATGTGGGAGAGGACAGTGGAGTCTTGTGCTGCTTATAGTCACTCTTCCAAATATTTAGCTCAATCTGCAGCTCATCTGGACAATAACTCAGCTGCCTATTTTTAATTATTATTATGAATTGTGACTGATTTATTAATTGGAATGCTGACATTGCTGGCGTACTAGTATTTTCAGATTTTTGTCAACGTTCATGCTCATCATGAAGTCTGACACAGCTAAAGAAACAGGTTTTCTCCAAGAGAGTCATAATGCTAGGCAGGGTTCTCTGTAATTGTCCTTTAAAGATTGTGTTGCCCTGGTTATTGCTTATCTGTGTGGCTCTTGCCACTTGTTTTGATACTCATATAGTTCCACTGTGACAGCTTTGGTTTTACAAGATAAAAACAACTACATTTTTTGGCTAAATTTGAACAGCTTTGAAATGGAAATGTCCTTTGTTCTGCAAATGAGTTATACTGGATTGTTAGAAGGAATTTAGAATTGCTTGTTACAGTGATACAAGTAGGTAACAACATGCCTCTGACAAGATTAGGAACCTTTCATTTTATGTTGCATTTGTTCCAATCATCATAACTCTAATGAAATGCCTGTCTCTTCCCTGCAGTCTCCTTCCCTTGTCTTTAATGTGTCCATCTTCCTAAAGAACTTGTTAAAGAAGGTGGTGTTGTTGAACAATATTCCCTTGATCAAACTGTAACAAAAGAAAATACATTCAGTAGTGAGCTTTAGCTGGAAAAGCAAATGTACAAAGATCATTAACCTCATACTGAGCTCAAATATGTTCTCTGCTGGGGGGGGAGGGGAGAATATACCAAATATGGTTATTGCAAAGGTTACATGCTGGGGAGAAAACAGCTTAGAAACAGAACTTTTAATAGGTAATATGTAGATAAGGTTAAGAGGATATGTAAATTTGTAATGTGTAAAAAGACACTAATAAGTAACAGCAAATTCCATAAACCTTGTGCATTTTATGGTTACTGCTTTTACTGTTTTTTAACAAAACCAGTGTATTGTAGTGGAAGAGTCTAAAGTAATTTTATTTAGTCAGCTGCATGGTATGTTTAACTTGACTGTGATATTCAAGCAACAAAAAGAAATACCATTCAGATTGCTCCATGAAGGGAGGAGTAATTGTCTTGGGCACCTGTAACTTCATCATCTGTTTATTTTTGTGCCAATTCCACATACTGCAGATAATTTTGGCAGTTTATCATGATAAGCACGTTACGCTTTCTGCTTGAAGGACGCTAGTATCTGAAAAAACCCCTTCAATACTGGTTTAATAAACCACTTGAATGTTTTGGTTTATTATGTAAAACCCATTTGTTTTTGTGACAGTTCTTGCTGATGTGAGCATAGCAAATACAGCTGTACTAGTTACTTGGTCATTGTTGGGGTTTGGTTTTTTTAAGCTAAAACAATATACGGTACTCTGCAGAATTCCAAACTTTAAGAACCTTGGAAAGCACTGATATGAGTTGTGTATTAAGTATCATGTATAAACAATTTTGACCTTCCCACATTATAGTGAGTTTCATATAGTAAATTCTGTTAAAGTAATAATAGTGCAACGGTTAAGAAATAATAATCAATTCTACTGCAGTTGTCTCTAACTAGAGGATGAAAGTGCTGTGTGATTGCTGCTATATGTGATCACTTCTACTGGCTGAAACAAAAACTGCATTGCTGTTACTTCTTAGCAGTATTTCTGTTAAAAAGTTGCATGTTTGTATTGGATGGGATCACAGCCTTTAGTTCTTGTCATCCATACTCACCGCTGTCACTCAATAGTTTATGCCTTCCTCTACTCTTTGTACAGTGGCAGAGTCTGTATGGTTAAAGAAGTGTAATTGGCTCTACCCCTTGCGTGTGCAGAGCTGCTGACTGCTTTGACTTTTAGGTGCTGAATGGCACTAGCTGTCACCGGGGTTGGAAAAAATGCGGTTCCTCTTAATAGCTATGCGATCCTATTGTGCAATAATAATTTAGGTGATATAATGGCCAGGGAAAAGAGTGGTAGCAGTATGGGGAATTGACAGATTTATTTTTTATTTTTTAATTTTTTTTTTAGTTCATGTCTGTTTTGAGAGCTGATTGGAAGAAAGATTGGGATGAAATGTAGAGCGATTTGTCAGAGCTGAAATTCTAGAGTCGAAATATTTAGAAGAACGAGTTATTGATGTATATATACACACACACTTTTTTTTATATGTAAAATCTGATTTAAAGTGTATAG
The DNA here is from genome assembly GCA_009867235.2 of Psittacus erithacus. Classification (NCBI taxonomy): domain Eukaryota; kingdom Metazoa; phylum Chordata; class Aves; order Psittaciformes; family Psittacidae; genus Psittacus; species Psittacus erithacus. The sequence goes on from WYDI02014557.1 coordinate 34,170, forward strand.
ATATTTGAGTTTTGCACAATGAGAACTGGGAAAGAAGTGTCACAGAGATATGAAACAAAGAGAACAGATAACCAGTCAGTACGTATGGCCAGATGCTAGGGTAGTAATATTGGTAGGAGGTCTCAGCAGCCAAATTATTTCTAGCATAATGATGTTGGTGCCTGAAACTCTGACTTCAGGTGCTGGTATCTGTCCTGCTGGCTTGCATGTTTGGCAGCCACTCTGCAGGAGCTTCAACCTAGAATACTGGTGTCTTTTGATGAAGGAAGGAGGGAACCTATGTAGGATGGCCTCTGGAAGATGAGAGATCCAGCTGAAGAAGGGGCAGAAAAGCAATTAATCTGAGTCTTTTCTGTCCATCAGCGGTACCTTCAGCAGTTCTGAGTATGTCCTTTGCTAGCACTTCTGTCAGGTCCTGGGTGTTCAGTTGCTGGTTTTGGCATGGCATCCCATACAGATGCTGTCTTCCATGGTTGCATGGAAGCTTTATTGATCATTTTTGCTGAGTGTGATGCAGGTGTTATTGTTTCCCCTGTATACCTAAATGTGTTTGGCTGTGATTACAATTAGTCTGGAACAGAAAGCTGGTTATTAAGAAATACTCTTGTATTAAACTAACCAATAGCTTGGGCTCAAAAACCTTCTGACATTGGTAGAAATTTTGCAGCTGATTTTGGTGCTAGAGTCTCTCTTTTTATCTGACACTACAGTAACTTTTTCTACTTCACCATCAATTTTTTGTTCACTTTCATAATGATTGGGTAGGTAATGATAAAACTTACACTGCTTGGTGGTGGTCTCTTTGAGAAAGGCAACATTGAATTTCTTGTACTAGGAATCCCCCAACTTCTAGTGAAATGCAAGACTTGTGCCCTGTGGAGTAAGATACAGTCTTACCTGCCTAAGCCCACCGAATTTTCTTCCAACAAAAAAAAGCCACATGCACACAAAAGCAAATGACCAAACAAAACCTGCTAAACAAACAAGTCTTCCACCCACCCCCAACCAGACAATGAAAACTAATGTTTCCTTTCTCTTCTGAGAACACTGATGGGAAGCATCAAGATATAGGGAACTCCTGAATACTGCAGTGTGTGAGCTCTGTGATTTCAGGTACTGCTGCGTGCGCTGAAGTCTTCTTGTCAGTGCCAAACCAGAGAGGACCATCCATGCCACTGATATTGGATTTTCTAAAATTTTAAAATTTTTCAGAAAGATCTCTGGTGAAAAAGTATTTTCTTCCCTTTGACATTTGCATTAATGCTGTCAGTCACTCATCTGAAATTGATGTATGTATTGTCCATTTTTAACTGTGCCTGTTTAACTCTTGGCGCTTGTCAACAAAAATATTGATCTCTGCATTTATTATTTTTTTTCTTTTGTATTTTGCATTGTGTCCTACGTAACCAGGTCTCCCAACAGGAAACAGAAATCAAGACAGACAACCCCACATCTGTCCATGGGGTTAATGTATGGGGCCAGCTGAGCAAAAGTGGAGGTTGAATTTCTATTGCCAGTCACTTACTGCAAAAAATGCTTTTAGGACTACAGTTCCTCCAAAATCCTCTGCCAGTATCTAAATGTCTTGCAATTTCCCTGACAGAAGGAATATATAGCTACCCCCAGCAGCTTGCCAGCTGTTTTGTTTGTGATCTCTCTTGCTTGTAAGAGTGGGTCGATGTTTGCCACTCTTGTCGTAATGTTTCTTCTCTGCTTTCCTGGCAGATCCCTGTGCCTACTGCGTGCCTGATTATCCTCTGGGTGAGGAAGTTTGTTGAATGCTGGTAGTGCTTTTGTTCATAAGAACCAGTGATCCCCTCAAAGCACTGCCTGGAGCTTTGTGATATTTGCATCATGCTAAATATAAAACCTCTTCCATTTTGCAGAATGTGTTCTTTCCTATTTTTAGTAACTCTTCCAGTTAATGATTACTTTGCTTTATAACAGCTATCAATGTCTGTATTGTTCCAGTCATGCTGATAAACAGATCTTTGTATGCTTGTACATAGTAGTTTGAGAGGACAAGCTCACTGGAATATCTAATAATGAGCAAATGTTTTTGCTAAAGCCACCATACTGCATGCCTGCTAGTTGTAAAAAATTAGTTTAATTTGAAAATGAATCCAGAGATGTTTCACTTCACTCCCAGTTAAACCTTTTATAAGCAAAAAAATTAGGTAGCAATACATTGCTTATTCTTTTTTAATGTATATCTTAATGTGGTATAGGCATTTTTTAATCTGTACTCAAACTCAGGTGGTTATTCTGTATGAAATTTGTGATTTATATTTAAATAACAGTTGCTATAAATGACAAACTTAAATAACAATTACTAAAGAAAAGAATGTGTTGCACTAATTTTTCTGCTTTACCCATCCCCTGTCACAGCTTGGGTGGGGATGGACCTGTATGAAAACTGACCTTGTTTTGATGTTAGTCAGCAGTAAAACTCTGTTTATCTGCTTTCAGGTCTTTGGCAGGTCTAATAAATGAACTCAGTGCTCTTCAATTGGGGTTCAGTGATGGGTGCATTCATGTTTAAATGATTAGCCAAGTAGAAAATTGTGTGCTCAGTAGAAAAATAAATTGAAGATGGTAACATAGTAATATTAATCTTCACTAAATTGTAATAAAGTGCTTTGAAATGGAAGAAATATGTATTTTGTGATGTATTTTACTACTAGCATAAAGTTCTCCAATTTGCATTTGTATACAAACAGTTCTTGTCCTGTGCTTAACTAGGTGAGCAAGTGAAAATAAGTCTTGCAATTCAGAACTTATGGAATGTTTGGAGACTTGCACCCAGCTTCTGGTTTGAAAATATTTTAAATGTATGAACTTCAAATATCCTAGGTATTCTCTCCCTTCTTATTTCTTACCCCTCCCGCCCCAGTACTTACTAGAGAGCATCACATTCAAACAAATGCTTTTGGCATGTTACGTTTTCCCAGTCTCTTCAGGATCTTTATAGTTTTGGTAGGAGTTATAAACTATGCAGGACTGCACTAATTTTGGCATATTTTCCATAGCTTCTAGGACTTGTTGAACATCAGTTCTAAACAAATAACTTCAGGGTATCTTGGGGCACAAATTACAACAGCCTAAACACAACCATGTTTATGGTCACAAACAGCTTGGGTATATCCTCTAATACTCACTCTGTCATGATTACAGGGCAATCTGAACTTCTTGTGTCAGAACACTGGATGTTTAGGTCAAGTATTCTTCGTTTTATTCCTCAGAAGGATTTTGAAGATTACTGTTATTGTGGGCCTTATTCTCAGTGCTAAATTTATCATACTGCATGGCCTGATAGCGGAGAGTGATCTTGGATGGGGTCTCTGCACTAAATTCCAGTGATCAGAGATTGTCTTAAATCAAAATTATTAGTTTTAAGTGCAAAATGTTTAGTGATCAATTTTAATCTGTCTTAACTATAGAGATACCAATACTTCTCAAGCCTAAGGCTTCCTAGGGATAAAGTGTACATCTCTGCATTCAACTGATTTCTGTAACTGAGAGTCTTTCATCTGTGGCGATGCTTCTTTAAGTGCCTACAGGGATTTTTGACTGGTGTGTGGATGCTCATGTCAAACAGATTAGAGCAAACTGAGTAGAGGTAGGCTTAGGAAAGAGTCAGCCACAGGCATGGGACTTAGAGTGTACACATGGAACTGGAGCGCTTGAAGGAATTGTGCCTGTTATGTGCTAGGCAAGAGCAAGATCAGAAACAAAGCTAAAGACTAGTAAATGGCAAAACTGGTATCGTAAACCAGGGCGCAGGGGAAGCAAGCAGAGTGTGACTAGTGTGAGGGAGCACAAGAACTATATCAGGGAGGAGAAAGATCAGACTTGGGAGCACAGCTGTAGGTGAAGGCGCTCCTTCACCTACAATGTTCTTCAGTGTTACATCTTGCTCATGTGCTGGGTCTTGGTCTCCTGGCACCTGTGTTTGCCAATGGCCAAATTGTCCAGATAGCATCTGGCAAGCCTGACACTTACCTGGACCTTTACAGACATGTGTAAGATAAGGTCAAAGTCTTTTGAGCCCTTTAAAGGCATGGTTCTATTTTTATGTGACTTGGTCTCTAACATCATTGACATTATGGGATTTTCTTCTATTTGACATAAGTTAAAATAGTGGCCAACATATATAAAAGGTATAATTTAATGGTCTTCTATTGTAGAGCTATTGATTGTGGTATGTTACTGTTGAAACGTTTTAATTACATTCTGATTTTTGGATCATGTGCAATACTGAGATTAGCAACTCCCCCCACCCTAGCTAGCATGTTGCAGTGCAAGTTATCCAAATACCAATGTCTATGAAAATGTGATGTAGAGTGGTTGTGGTTCTTTTTTTTGTTGTTGTTTTTAAATTTTTTTGTGTGTTGTTCCCCCCCCCCCCCTTCTTTCTTGTCCAACAAAACTTAAAATAAACTTAAAATATAGCTGATAGTGTTAGGATGTGCTGTCAGCCAAGGTGGAACACTTCAGGATTAGCATATGGACTTTGTTCTTTGATGGTTCTACACATTCCTTTCTGTGATTGAACCCTAGAGTTTCCACATCAGAAAATGAGGTGCCGTTTTGAGAGAGGCTGCAACATTGTTTGCTTGCATTTTTGCTGACGCTCGGATTTGAAAGACAGCACACAATGAGTTTCTCTTGTGGTAAGATGAATGTGGGAAGTGTAAAATTTTGCCTGCAAATTGTGTCAGAGAGATTTCATAGTTTACAGCTACCCCAATGCCCTGGATGTGCTGTGGTGAGAAGAATCCAGGAAGAATTTCTGAGGGATGCCTTAAAAGAAACTGAAAGGACATCTGGTATCAGACACAGCCCCAGTTTGTGTTTTCTTCTTTGGTAAGCCTATTACAAACCTTGAACTTCAAATTTCTGTGGCAAGAATAGACTTGCTATGCTCATTGATGTTTAACTAGTGTCTGCAGCAAATGCAAATGGGTCTGACAATTTTTGGGTGCTTTCACTTCCTTAGAAGTGACAAACACAATGGATGTGATGTTAATGAGGAGCTTTCCAGTTACCTGCAACCCAAAAGAAGCAGGAAAATCCCAGATCTGGGGGATGGGACCAGGGCTTGCTTTTTTCTGTCCCCCTCTATCTCAGTGGTCTGTTTACATTCAGGCAGCCCTAAGTGAACAGGCAGAGGGAAAAAAAAACATCTGCTGTGTACCCAGAGCCAGCCTGGTACAGGCCGTGGAGCCAGGGCCAAAGCAAGAGCCAGCAATTTTAGGTAAATCGGGTCATGGTGGATTTCAGCCTTAAAATTTAGAAAATAAGCATTAAATGATGTCTTGTGGTAAACTTTGCAACTGTATCACAGACAGATGCCTAAGAGACTGCTGGCTTAAAAGGTTTATCAAGCCTTAAGAAAGTTGTTTGCTGATCTTAACCCTATCTAATAGGTCAATAGAAAGAAAGACTAGAGTCCTATTTTGCAAATAGACCTTCCTCTTCAAAGTAAATGTGGTCAAAGAAACACTTAAAATCGTGATGGGCAGGAAGGAGACTTTCATGAATTGTACTTGTGAACCTGATTCCAGATTTCTGGAGTCACTTTCTGAAATTATATTTGGTATGAAACTAAAGCTTTGCCTAGACTGTTGTATAGTAGGTTTGTTTTGTTTAAAGTCACAACACAAATTTGCTAGAGGAGAGGAGGTAGTAGGATCCCTCCTCCCACTCTTAACTTCGTGTAGTGTAGTGCATGGGCTGAGGTCCTGTGACGTGAATTCCCTCCTTTTCTTCTTTGTCCTATGGTTCTAGACATCACTGGATATGGCTAAATGAATGTGTGCATTTAAGTGTGTAAATGTATACTACTCCTAATTGTTCCTGAAGTATAAATGACCATTAGGCTTGAATTTTAAGAATCCAAAGTTGTGCTACATGATCAGGTATTAATGACTTGCTGCAGATGGGCTTGGATCCAGGAAGAAGGCAGAAGTTTTCACAAACTAACCTTTTCCTGTATGCACACCTAGAGAATCAGTTCTTTTCCAAGACTTCTTGACCATCACACCCTTTTTATGGAGTAGTGAGAAGTTCTTTTATTTAATCTTCTCTCTGTGTGTGTAGGTTCTTTTGTAGTTTGGATCTTTGTACAATAGCAGAAATACAAATTGTTAGTCTATTTTCAGTGTCTAGTAATCTTGTACATGATTTCTCTCCAGGGTGTTTCCAAAACTGTTTCCTTTGCTCAAAATAAGTGGTTTTGTTTGATGCCATCAGGATGGGAGAAACAAAGCAAAAGGTTTCCTTCTTAATATTTCTTCAGTATTACCAAACAAAAGAACACCAGTGATGTTAGCATTGGCAAATCTTGAGTGCTTTCTTGGTGAATAATTATATATGGAAGAACTCTAGAAGGAGAATGTGAAAAATACTTGGATGTTTCTACAGTGTATGGATTGTTTGAATTAGAGATAGAAAGAAACTCAGCATGATAACTGATGAATGCCAGCATAAATAAAGGAATGGGTGGGGAAAGACTAAAAATTTAGTCATCTAACTTACCAAAGAGGAAGTTGTAATCCCTAAGTTTTTATGTAAACAGCTATACTCAATTCTGTAGTGTACCTCTTGAAGTGAGAGGACAAATATAAAGCCTTGTTTCTTTGGGACTTCTGTAGGATATTTTTACTTTATTTAATTTTCTGTGAAGGGGCTTGCCTGCTCCCTGAGAATAAAATTTAAACCAGAAATCGGCTTGCTTGCTCCAGAGGCCACAGAAGCTGAAAAATGGGAAATGCTCATTGTCCTGGGTTCAGCAGTAGCAGTCATTTTTCTCCTTCTTAGTAACTGGTGCAGTGCTGTGTTTTTGATTTTGGCC
>WYDI02014558.1:0-27737 GCA_009867235.2 Psittacus erithacus
CCCATCCGTGGCAGTGTTCAAGGCCAGGTTGGACACAGGGGCTTGGAGCAAGCTGCTCTAGTGGAAGGTGTCCCTGTGTGTGACAGGGGCTGGAGCTGGAGGAGCTTTGAGGTCCCTTCAACCCAAACCAGGCTGGGGCTCTTTGACTCACCAGCAGCTGCCTTCCCTCAGGGGAATCCAGGGCCAGTTCCCAGGAGCTGCTCTCACCCTGTTTGACCTGACCACAGCAGCAGCTCCCTGAGCATCATCCATGGCAGCTGAGCCCCGCCATGCCCTGCCTGCACCCAGCTGCTTGCCAGCCCCACGCTGCTGCTGCAGCACTGCAAGCGCCACACATTCAGATCCCTGTCTTCCAACAGCACTCCCACAGCAGGGCCTGAATGTCACACACTAAAACAGCCTCTTCAGGAGCTCATCAGTCCCCCAACGATCTCCTTTTCCACTGGCAATCACTTTGGATAGCAGCTTCTATGCTCTGCCCACTCCTTGTGTGTGGAGGCAGGAGCCCTGAATCCAGAATGCCATTTAAATACACTTTTACACAGCTAAGAAAGCAACGGCGCTGCAGCAGCTCAGGTCAGAAGCCAGAACTCCACTGTAGAGACAAGGCAGTACTACCACAAGTGCCTCCTCGCTTGAGGCAACTTCATTACAGCCCTACCACCTCCCTCTTTCCAAGCTCTGACTTTTCTCCAGCTCCAAATGCACACTTCCAGCCAAAGGCATCCACTGCAGCCACCCCTGCATGGAAATGAGCCACAGGGAGCCCCATGCTCCCTGCATGTCAGAGCCCGGCTGCTCAGAGAACACAGGAGCCCACCGCACACACAAGAGCTCAGGTGGGATTTCCAACACCAGGGAGATGATTCCATGTAAAAGACCGAATTAGGGCATGGATTTTATAACCATCTTTGCCAGGAACACACTGCGTGACCTTGAGTAAGTCCCTCCATCCATCTTTAAAGGCTCTCCCACAGGAGTGCCACAAGACTTTAATTAGCAGCCCTACAAGTCCTCAAGATAGTTTTGTCTCGCTTCCAAAAACCCAAGTGCAGATGAATTGGAACAACCTGATTTCCACATTCTGCAAGCAACTGCGATCCAGGCTGCTCTCGGATCAGTCCCTTCAACATCATCAGCACGGCTAAATGTGCCAGCTGTGCATGAAGGGGTTTAATATGCTGCACAGCCTGGAAAACAGCTATTTTTCTATGGGATGTCACTGCTGAGCAGCTGCATTATAACCATCTGCAATCAGCAAAATGCCCTTTTTTTAGTGTATCACTTTCCAGTCTCTGGGAAGAGAGCTCATTTGCATTTGTGTCCTGCTCGTGAAAGCACCTTTGGCTCCTGAGGCACCCACTACCAAGAGATCAGCTACTACAGCAGTGAACGCTGATTAGAACACCTTCAGCCATCTACAATCACACCCGATTATACTGCCAGGTTTCTGAGCTTAGAAGTTGCACCCAGACAGCAGCTGCTCACACCACCACCACCACCTCAAGAGATAGAACGTGCCTGTCCACGCAGCCAGCAAAAGTCCAGCTCCAGCTAGCAGAAAGCAGTTGCCTACTGTCACAAACCCAAGACCTGGGATGGCTCCAGAGCCCAACGTCCTTCTCTGCAAGGAGTCTGCGCAAGCCGAGCTCACAGCTGCATGATGAAGCAAGAGGGGAAACCCTCCAGCTCCATCCTCTACAAGAGGCTGACCCTCTCCTTGATATATTTTGCATTAAATATTTACAAATATAACGTTAAAATATGCACACACTTTGGGAGAAAACGACAAGAAACCACCTCACTGCGCAAATAGAGCGTTGCCCTGTGATGCTTTATAAACCTCCTGCTCCCTGTGAGCCTTTAAGTATTTTAAATGGGAGCCCACCGTAAGGATGCTTCACAAACAGCTCCATCCCTCCTCCCAGCTGCTCAGCAGTGGCAATGGGAGCATTGGGATACAGCAAATAGCCAGAAGTGCCCAATATTTTAAGGGATGTTACACAAGACTGCATTAGCAGAGTGACAGCGACTGGGATGACGGCAAGCATATATAAATGCCAAGGATCTGGCTACTTCCACTGCTGCTGGAGCTGATCCAGGGCTAGGAAACAGCCATGAAATTCCATCTGCAGATGTGAAGATGAAGCTTCCTCACGCTCTCAAAACCACACATAAATCTTCAGTGAAAGCATGACTGGAGGTTTCCACTCCACTGCCTTGCCCAGGCCAAACTATTCTTCTGGGCTTCACCATGGATTCAGAGCTTCAGCCCAAGCTTAGAATCTTAATGCATTTGCAGCTTCTTCAATAGCATCCCAGCTCATGGTAAAAGAAGTGATGTTGTTTACCTGGCACCAGCAGTCACCACTCCTGGCAAACCCACGTGGCTGCCAACCCAGGGAAGGCACATGCACCTATGTTCTTCCACTGGGGGAGCTCAACACAAAGATGCACCAACAGTTTAACTCCTTCCTTGGCACGTTCTCCTTGAGTTACCAGATTTGCTCTGCCAGCCCTGAGGAGCATCTCACACAGTTCTAAAACGAAGGCTCTGAGGTGGGTCAGATGAAGTTGAACCAGCTTTCACCACATGCAAGCAGCAGCTGCCTGTCCCATCAACACTACCCACAGCCCCTACCTGTGCTCCCTGCTTGATGGACACCAGCGTTCCCACTACCAAGAGACAGCCACAAACACCACTGCTAAAGCCAAGGCAAAGGTCTACTTTGAAGGATGAAACAACACACCAGGCTGCAGCTGAACTGGAATGGAGAATGTCAGGCAAGTCCAACCTGTTCAGTTTAGCGTTCCCTCCCTGAAACGATCACAAGATTCACAAGTACAGCTTAAGAATTGCTCCAGGCCACACGATTTTTGCTAAATCCCAAGGCATTATTCTTCTCCAGTTTCTTTCTTTTCCATTTACAGACTTCAGCTTGTTTTTGCAGACCTGAAAGCAGCAGCTCCTTTTAAATCCAGTTAACTAACATCTTTCCTTCAGATCTCTGCCAAACCTCCTTTCTGCCAGACCTGAAGTGTCTCTGGCCTTGTTTTCAGCTTAACTAGGCTGCATACTCTTCAAGGTAAGCACTCTAGAGTCCATTTGCTGAAGGTGTGATGTTGCCGTGTTGCTGGTATGAAGCAGTTTAGCTTCAGCTTATTCCATTGTTGGTTTGTTAGCCAAGTCATTTCCACTCCGATTTTTCCAGCAGAAGTTTCTTAGTGGATACTAAGCAACAGAAAAGAAGAACTCCAGCCCCTGCATTGCTGCCATTTCAGGCAGCCAGGTCAGAGGCAGAACCTGCAGAAAACTTCGAGGGGAGGGGAGAAAAAAGCCTAAAAATAGGTTGGTTTGTTGGGTTTTGTGAGTTTCCTGTAAAAGAAGATACACAATTGCTTGATCACTGCCAAGTCAAGCACAGCACAATAACAGCCTGGGTGGCTTTCACTCTGAAGGATGCCCATCTCACTTTGTGATGCTGGTTAAACCAGGGCAAGAATACCCTTAACCTGTTTGTAAATGCACTGTGCACACAAATGGGGAACAGCAGCAGCTAACAGGTATCTGCCATCAGTGACCAGGCCTGGAGCTGCAGGGCTTTGGGCTCAACTGAAGAAGAAAATCTCCTTCATGCTTAGAAGGGAAAAAATAATGATGAGCAGTGAGGATGCCTACTTAAGTGAGGCTCAGGAAATGGACAGATATAGGTATCCAGACTCTGAAGTACCACACAATCCTTCTGCTCATGGCAGGAATAAGCACTTCATTTGTTAGTTCAGACTGTTAAACAATGCTCCTTACAGGAAACAGCCAACATTCCAGTTCAACTGTGCCAAGTTATTTTAACCTTAGATAAAGGCTCAAAAATCTAAGTTTAAGCAAAGCATGTGCAGCTTTCCCAATTCCATCCACACATCCATATGTCTCCATGGATCTGTGCTGTCCCCAGGGCCCTTGCTGAGAAGCACTCCTGCTGTGCAGAGGTTCACCTGTCACACAGACTGGATCTCTGCTCAGTAACGCAGCCACTGTCTCTGGGGTCATGGTCTCCATGCAGGAAAGGCCAAGTCCTGACACCAGTGTAACCTCTCCTGGCTGTCCCAGTTGCACGCTGGAGTGAAGGGTGTCATTCAAGGCTTGCGCTGTGTTTGCTCAATGCGTGTTCCACCCAGTTCCAGCACAGCCATTTGTCTTGCAATGAGTTATCTCCATTAAGATTCTCCTTAGCATGGTCATAGAGCATTTACTGCTTCTTCAGCAATGTTGCTTTTGGGCTCCATGTGGGACACAGGGCTGTGTGCACTCAGATGAATTACCACTGGCTCCTTTATCTTCACCTCTTCTTATGAAGACTCACATACAGTTCACTACCAGGTTTCTTCCCTTCTAATAGTCTGATGTTAATTCAATTCAATTTATTCAGCTCAAATAATGGCGAGGTAAGGGAAAACTCTCACGGCTTGTAATTGAATGAACTGGTTTCTGAGATAGAAGATTCCAGACAATGAAAGGCACCAGTTTCCGGTAGCTGATTTGTCAGCCAACTGCATCACGTCAAAAGAGCAGGTTTACATCCAAAGAAGGTCAGTGGTTAAAACCTCAGCCCCTTCTCAGACACACTATCAGCAAGTGAGTCTGGAATCAGGAAAGAAAATTAAATAGCCATTAACTCTATGGAAGAAAGCTGTCTCCTCTTACCATTACCACTCAAAAATAGCCTATTACATGCAACTCGATGCATGCAACCAGCCTCTTTTAAAGCGAGGTATGCACAGTGTATCTGACCCTCTGTAAATAAACTCCCTTGTAAGAATCCAACATTAGGCATGGGAGGCCTATCATGGTGACATACAGCTTCCACATTGTTTTGAAGGAATGAATCTCCCTTTGTATCATTCCAAGGTATTTCTGCGTAGATTTTTCTTTAAATGTTCAAGTCTACAGGTGAGGAAGTTGTTTTTAAGAGAAGAACGAGGGCAGGCTTACAGTAATGCCTTTCCTTAGGTCACTTCATTCACGTAATACCGCCACAGAGATTTGCTGTTGCTGGATTTCATTTCCTTCTTGAATTTCACTGGTATAATCCCAATGCTTGAACTGCATCTTCCAGAGAAACAAGGCCACTTCTTGAGAACGGATGGAAAAGCTGTCTCACAGGCTGGCTAGTCCTAAAAATACCCATAGGAATGGAGAAGTACAGGCTCACCAGCGAAACTCTGTTTCCCTGCCTCTTGTCTGCTGGCTAGCCAACCAGAGCCCCCAGGATACTTGCAGTAGAAGGTGAAGAGCTAGTAAACATGAGCACAACTTCAACCTGTCTTTAAAAGAAAGCTGTTAGAGGATCAGAGGATGTTAGGTGTGAACAGCTGAAAACACACAATGAAGAGCCGCTTACTACAGCATGGTACTGTTTTAAAGGAAAAAAAATCATTACGTGGAGCTGCTCCAGTCTTCTTTATGTTTTGTGATATAAAGTCACCTTTGGATAAAACAGTTAGAGGAACAGAGGAGAGGATACCAGCTCAGGTAACCATAGGTTTGCTAAACTGGAACCTTTAATACTGAGTGAAAACGTGCACCCCACGCAGGCTGAGCTGAGCGATAGAGCAGGTACTCCAGGGTGCAAGCACATCCTGCAGCTCCCACCACAAGCTGTGTCTGAGGGCATGCAAGCCTAAGTAGAGTGGTCCAGTGGTGGTGCAGGACCAGTGGTGGAGTATAACTGCTCACTGGTGTTACAAAACCACTAGCAGTCTGTTGGTAACAGACAAGTGGAGGAACTTGGTGCTGCCCGCTACAGACTCCTCAGATGAGCGCTTCTTAAAAATTAATAAAATGGTTTATTTTATATATACATATGTTCCAAAAAAATTTATACAGTTAAAATAGCAAATTAGTGATCTGGTAACAATACTGTTCAAAATAATCTCTTTTGTATGAACATTAAAATACAAGGTTTGTTAAAAGCGTTTCCTTTTAGTGCTTCCAAAGCACAGCGTGTGCCAAGGCCACCTGAAGAGTCTCCGTCCTCCTCACAGGATGAAAGAGAACTGAAGTCGGGGACCTGGGAAGCCTCAGGTGCACTTTGTCTGCAGACAAAACAGAAGAGAGTCTGAGGTAGATTGTTTAGTGACCAGCGGGTGGTAACAGTCACAGGGCTGTCTTTAGCTTTCATTAACACAATAGCAGTTTCTTTACTCTCAATCTACACTGAATCTCAAGTTTAAAGGCATGGCTAGCAGTTCTTGGGAACAAGACCCTTGTCTCTGTGGTGGCAACATGCAATTTTACCAGTGCAGGTGTTTCTGGGAGGGTTTTTTTTTGGGAACACGGGCTCTCTCCACGATGCAGACAGTGTGTGCATTTGACAGTGCCCCATTTTAGTGCAACCTGCTGCCTATAGCACGTAAATGTCTAATGACAGCGTTCAAATGAGTAAATTCTCATCACCTGCAGGAGGGGCAGCAATGGGTATTTTCTTCAGCCTGCTGAGCAAATAGCACCCTCCACAGGAAAAAAGCCACACCTTTCATAGCAATTCCTTAAGGTTATAGCCCAGCTTCTGCCGATAGAGGTTCTTAAAGTTAAAGCTCCACTGCTTCTTCTCAGACTGTGACAGTAAAATCACTTGACTGCCAAGATGGTGAGGGCAGCAGCGACATCCTCTTCCACTCTTCTGCGGCACAGCAAACTCATTCCTGGTCCGTATTCGTCTGGCTGGTACATCATTATCTGCTGTTGACATGATTAACTCTGTTGGGTAGGCTGTTGAACTCTAGTTCCTCTAGTATTCTCTCTAAGTGTTGTATTAAGACCCGTTTTTTAAACCTGCAGAAGAACGGGAGAGCAATTTCAGTTTGTGTCTTCCAAATATACGGTTGAACAACTCAAGATAGGACAAGGGGTGATGGGTTTGAACTGAAACAGGGCAAGTTCAGGTCAGATATAAGGCAGGAGTTCTTCCCTGTGAGGGTGCTGAGGTGCTGGCACAGGGTGCCCAAAGAAGCTGTGGCTGTCCCATCCCTGGCACTGCTCAAGACCAGGTTGGTCACAGGGGCTTGGAGCAAGCTGCTCCAAGGTAGTAGAAGGTGTCCCTGTCCGTGGCAGGGGGTTGGAACTGGATGAGCTTAAGATCCTTTCCAACCCAAACCATTCTCTGGTTCTAACACTATTCATTCACAACAAATCTTATTACCAGAGGATCATCTTTTCCCAGTATGGAAGAGCTTTTTTTATTTATGCCATGAGAATGGCCAGAAAATGTGATTTAATGCAGCTACCCTTCCCCAATGCACCTGAGTTCAGGGCTGGTCTTCAATAACAACCCATCTATGGAGTTTACATTTAAACTTTAAGTAAAAAACATTTACTCCATAAAAACATAATAGTTGTTTGAGCACTAGAACAACTACAATAATTGAAATATGGCAAAAAGGAAAACAGCAATTACTAGTACTGGAAAAGTCTGATTTACTACTTGTCTAAATCAACATAAGGCATTTCTATCTGTACAAACCTTGCTGCTTCCTTGATAGCAAATTCAATGAAATACTTCTGAATTTCCATAGGTCCTTGCACCTCTTCAAGGAGAGAGAAAATTTTTTCATAGTCTAAAAAGAGAAAGAATATAAAAATTCAACCATTTACTAAAACATAAACCAAAACCTTGAAAAATGCATTTTCAATAAAGCTTAACAGTCAAACAAAGAAACAAAGCTCAGCTCCACATGACTGCGTATGGCAATATGTGTAAGGCAAGAAAAAGTGCACATTAGCTTTATGCACACCAAGCAGAAGTAATGTGAAGTGAGACTGAAATGTGGCACCAAAGAATTAGGTTCTCTTTAAGAGCAGCAGCTAGGAACATCTGTCCTTGGAAACTGCAGGCTAGGGAGAGCAGCCTCTTATTCCCATGGCTGCTGCTTCTGCCTCCTGCCTGAACTCTGCAGCAAGGAAGGTGACTCATAGTGAACATAGTACTGGTCTACTCTACAGCACCACTTCCTAGACATGAATTTGGTATAAGATTAGACAAGCCCACCTTGCAAAAACAGGAAGCAGAGACATACCCAAATAAGAAGTTTTCAACCATCTTAAAAATAAAATACAGATGCAGCATAGAAATAGCTTCATCTCTCAACAGCCTCTGTCCGCCACAATGATTACAGGCCTCAAAATACTAAGTTTTGGGAAAGCAATCCAAGATCGGAAAGCCAGAAGAGTTAAGAACACGCCATTATCCTAATTACTGGCACTTGACAATGTATTAGAGAAAGAGCCAATAGTTTAATTTGTAGAGATAAGGCACTCAGACACAGCATTTATGGGACAATTGCCATTGGCAAATCCTACAGCACATACATCAGTTGGAGCTTCAGGTTAGCGTTGATTTTGAGCCTGTATACAAGCACAGGCAAAGCATGTAACAAAAGATGAGAAGGAAAGTTACTTTTCCTCACAACAGTTTAGATTTTGAGGGGTTATCAAACCTTATAGGAAAAAGGCAGTAAGTAATAGTTAGTCTTCAGTTCTTAAGCATTTTGCAACAGTTTCCATCAGTAATTACACTGTCTCCCAAAGTAAAACAGTTAATGGCAAAGTGATACTTTTAAGATTCCCCTTGGAACATATTCCAAGATGCACCCTTGCAGCTACCTACGTCTTTGCCCTCCAAAGGAAGTTTTGAGGGGCACAGAGCAACAAAGTACACTATGTACACACAAGGAGCAGGGCAGCCTAAGGCAGAGTCTGCCTCATCTCATTAGATCATCAGGAACAAAACCAAAACCTCTGCTTTCACAGGGTGCCTTTTACACCAGTTAACCTATCATCAAGGGCAAAAACAAGGTCGCTTGGCAGTCAACTTCCCAAGTCCTGCTGGCTGAACAGCAACACATTTGCCCAGTGTGTACAAACTTGCTTCATTTTCTGCCCCTCCATTGCTCATACGCAACAATCAGAAATGACTCAACATCTAACGTTGTACGCGGACTGAAAATAGCTCCTTATTTCTAGGAATAGCACCATACATAATACATTAATAAAAAACATACACCCACACAAGAAATTCAACTTACTTCTTCCAGGTTTGCGAACCTCTCTCATCACTTTAATTTTGATATCAGCATTGTTTCCCTCCAGCATCATAGGGGTTATCTTAAATGAATTTGGCACAGACTCCGAAGTAGACTCCATGGCCCGTTTTTGGTCCTCTCCAGGCACACTGCAATTTAGAGGCCCTCGAACAAGTGCGTTGGGACCAGCTTTATGATCCAATCCATCTTCACTTAAACAATTGAATTCAACAGCTAGAGAGTCCAAGTCATTGGGTAATACTTCATCCTCTCCTGTAGCAGCTGGAACCGAAGGACCCATTTGCACAGGTAAGCCATCCATCTGCTTTTCCAGTGACTGACAGTTTTCTGCTTTCTTCTCTCCATTACCATCTTGGACAACACTGTTATTGGTATCTACAAATTAAACACAGGTATCTTACTAGTGTGCAACTACAAGATCAAAAAAATCCAAAAGGAAGTCGTTCTGGATCCTTTCATGTCTGAAGTAGCACGCAGTGATGTGACAGTGCTGGACAACTCTCCAATACCTGAGATGACCAAAGGAATACTTCCCTTCAGACTGTTATCACCTCATCTCACTATTGTGAAGTCACCATTTTCACTTTTTTATTCCAGTCTTCATTAGCTATAGCAGCAGCCTGTTTATCTAGGCCAACAAAAGAAACTCAGTCCTACTGCACACTAAAGCATAAGCTTTATAGAGCACTGAATCAGCTCAGAATGCACGCAAGAGTGCTTTGCTTTCTTTTTAAATCATTTGTGACCACACAGGCTGCTGCACTACAACTCAATATACCTTTATTTGCTGGGACACCTTTGAGGTTCGGATAGGATGGGGATCCAGCAGCAGATGGTGGCCCTTTCCCACCAACGTGGTTGGCAACGACAGGCGGTGACTGTGGCCGTCTCAGCAGTGGTGACATGCTTCGCCTTCTTTTCAGTGACGCTGGAGTGTTGAGCTCTCCAGGACGTTTGATCTTATTCTGAGGCCCAGCAACAAATTCATCTGCTTCATCTATCATCATACCCTGAAAAGGAAAAAAATACCCCCAAGTTTTAAGAACAGTACTTAAAGAGAAATTACTCCATCAATGAACTGATGAAACAAGCTCTCCTGTGTTAAAACTCAGGTGGCTTTCCAAACGTTGTACAGCTCTTGGAACAGTTACCTAACGTACACTGTAACCAGAGACACAGCAGTGCCACATCAGCATGATCCCGTACACATTTCCCTTGAACCACGTGAAAGGCAGCAATCCTTTTCTCAGATGACACAAGAGCTACACAGGTTAGCAACATACTGCAGTTGTGAGAGAGAAATTCTACTATCAAATGATTTCAAGCCATCTTAAATATAAAGACATAATAGATGGTGTGGCAGGTCCTACCTTCTTGTCCTGTTTAAATGGATTGCCAAATGTATGAAGTCTTTTTGGTTGGTCTGGGTCAATCTCCCGAAGGGGTGAAGGCATCATTTTCAGGTATTCCTGGTAATTCCCCATTTGAGCAACAGGAACACTGTGAAGGCAGTCTGCAATAGAACAAGAGATCTTACTTTAGCCTACCTTAAAACTAAGGCAATACAAACTTCAAGCATTTCAATTGCAAGTAACTAGCATGAACTAACTAACATTTAAGAACTAGAAATGACTATTTCTTTTCACTATGGAGGAAGAGCTGGAGACTATAGCTTTAGAAATAAGTCTGGCAAGATTTGAGCTTAAATGACAGAAGAATGAAACAAAAACAACTTCAACCTCTATGCTAACAACTGCAGCCTTACACCATTAGCACCTAACAAAGGTAAACCAAAAGAAGCTCCTCTCTGCTTTATGACTATAAAACCCACACCTACTGAACCCCAGTGAACAGAAAAGCTCCCCCACAAAACTTATTTTTAACATTCAAAGCAAGATGACATTTTGCATGACCCAAGGCAAAAGTTTCCTTCTTTCCCCTTCAGAGTCAAAAGGGCATTGACTGAGTCAGCAAATGATGCAATGTCCATTTGTGCTCCCATACTGAGGGCAGAAAACACTATTTCAGGGAATAAAAGAAGCAAAAAGCTGTACTTTCTCCAGACTGCTAAATGACAGCGGCTCCTTACCTTCATCCTGCCCCAGGATAAGCCTGTGTGTTTTCAGAAGATTGGTTCTCATCCTAGTGAGCTGGTCCAGAAGACTGCGACGAGGAATATCATAGGCATTTCTGAATGCCTGAGGCTTCAAATCCTAGTTTTAACATAAAACAAGTAACTTTCAGTTAACCAGTCAGTTCTCATGCACAGAGAAATCCCTCTATGAGCTGTAATAATGTTAACTGTTAATTATTCTGAAGTCACTTCAGAGCCTCACAACAGGATACAGCAGACTCAATGGCTGTCTTTTCAACAAGACCTTATTGTGCACTAGTGCCTTCAGTTCCATCAAGCCCAAGCATGTTAAGTCCTGATGAACACCACAAGCTGTCTTTTGCAGGGATTGTCACTTGAAACAGTTATCTTTGTTTACTACTGGGGCATTTCCAAACAGTCTCAAAATCAAGCGCAAAATCTGCATTTACTCTTCTCACCATTTATTGCCTATGCTGCATTCTTCACGCCTCAGTGAAAGCACTCCCTTCCTTCCTCTGCACTAAGTCCATAAAAGTTACCCATTTAGAACAGATGAAGTTAACTGCTTAATCATGCAAGATCACTCTGTGTTTACCTTGTTTAACAGTCCTATGTGGAAGCCAGCAAATTCTTTAACGTTCATTTCTGCCAGTCTCAGTGGAGATTCCCCAGTGATCCCTTGCAGCAGTTGTTTAAAATCCCTACTGTGTACCAAGGAGAGGCCACTGGAGTGGTTTTTCACTTTTATTCCAATTTCTTGTGGTACTTTCTTACCCACTGAACCTATTATCCGTTCCGACTCTATTTTTGTCTAAAATGGAATCACACCATGAGTTATCAGCAGGAATTGCACATTTCCAGGATAAAACATAGTACATTAACAGAATCAAACTATGAATTTAATTCCCAACTGCTCAACAAACAGGAGAACTACCTACCCCGGGATATATTGGATTACATAGATTAAATCTCAAGTAGAAAGAAATCCTAATGCTCTAACATATGGAAAAGCCATTTAGCCAGTGTATCCACATTAACATGCCAGTAGGAGATCTGTGAATATCCCTGATTTTGCTAAAAGTCTCATTTTTTGTGTCCCTAAAGAATCATCTTTCAAGGGAAAGGGGAAAAAATAAGGAAAAAGGAATGTGGGATACATGGGATGCCTTAGGTTACTGTAACGTTTCATCTAAAACAATAGTATTATTCAGATACAGTAACATAATTTCAGGTTTTACTATTGAAACCACCTACAAGCTAAGGTTTGCACTGTATGTTTGCAATAAGATAAAGGAAAGAAATCATTTTAATCCGTAAGTTTCCAAAAACATATTACTTCTCAAATTAGCACAGATTTCTTATTACAGCTACAGATAACTTTACTGTATTCAGCTTTAACTGTACCAAAGGAAGATTTTTACCCACTTGCAATACCTCCACAAACACCCCAACCAACCAAAACCCCAAATCCCACAGTGACTGCAACCCACTTCCCCCCAGGCTCTCATCCTCTGCAGGGTTTGCTTCATTATCAGTGGGAAACTCTGAATGTCAGGACAGCAGGAGCACAGCACCATTCTGGAACTGCTTGTCCCTATACAGGAGCTCATAATGCATCCAGCACATTGACACTGTTTCATGTGCTAAGAATGTCTGTGAAAACCACAGAAGCCATCTCAAGCCATTCCAACTCCATATTGAAGATAAGTAATGTGAATTTTGATATCATTAAGTTATGCATCACAGAAGTTTGATGTCTAATAGTCACTCAGGCATTCAGAGGCTTTCGGAATGTATTTTGTGCATTCTTTAAGGAGAAGGATTTTTTCCTTTGTAATTATAAAGGCAGCACTGCTTCCCCACTGACTTCTAGACATTAAACTACTGTTGGAAGAACTATCTGTGCTATGGAGGCATGGCTTTCAAACAGTTACACCTGAAATGGCATTCCCAACAAGGAGAAAAAGATATGTAAGACTATTTGAAGCCTTCAAGCGTTCAAGGCCAGGTTGGACAGGGCTTGGAGCAAACCTGCTCTAGTGGAAGGTGTCCCTGCTCATGGCAGGGGGTTGGAACTGGATGAGCTTTAAGGTCCCTTCCAACCCAAATCATTCTGTGATTCTATTTCCTACCAGGTCATGTTTAACACACAGGATACATTCGACCTGAAGGAAACAGGAAGCTCAGATATAAAGCTTGAACTATGATTTTGTTCCCCGTGGACAAGAACATACACTTCTTTTGGAACACACGCATTGCCAAGGCACATGTGAAAATAAACATGAGACAGAGCAAGCCTCTGACTTCAGCTATGAAGAAGGACGCCAAGAGGAGTCAGCAATCCAATTAGTGATCATCTTTGGACCTTAAAGATCTAGTAGATGCTTAAAATATAGCTGAACAGGTCTCCTTTGTGCTCCCCTCCACCACTTACTGAAGGCACAATCAGTGGCTACAGAACCACTCCGGATTCACCCATATTTGCAGCGGAAATGCTCCCCAGACTTCAATTATATTTGCTGTACACCCATATGAACTCCCACAGGGATTTAACTGCTTTATAATGAGATTACCACAAACTAAATCATCAACGCACTTCTAATTGCAAAGGTTTTATCAATACTACCTGTTGGCTGAGTTTTTTAAGGTAAGAGATAACACTGTAACTAAGTCCACAATCTAAATTATCTGATATCAGATTTGGAGCTCCCATCATCCTTAGGGCTTTCTTTAATGGCTATAAGGAAAACAAAATACACAATAGTAAGAGAAGAAGTATTTAAAAAGAAAATTGATAAGCTCAATTACAGGAAGCTAAGGCACACAGATCAGTGCTCTAGCTTTTCCACTTTTGGCCACTAAAATTCAAGTCTATTCAGATAACATGTGACATGACTTTGGTAGTCTAACTAGCTCGCAATGGACATTATGCCACATTACCAAGACACCACACAGAGTGGTGCCACTGGCAATTTCCACTCAAAGGCTCAGTACCAGAATAGCCGGGATGATGCAAGTCCATCTTGAGGTGCATTGTCCAAGCTACATGTAAAAGGTGCCTCCCGCCACCCTTTATTTAGCCCAGGCAGTTCTCTTGGTATCAGCTTCCCAAGTTCTAGCACTTCACCCACATTAATGAACAAATAAATCTGCATTTTCCTTCTCAAGTTACAAAAATAATGCCAAATTGGGTTTTCCTGAACCATCAAGTACTTTAGATCAAAGCTTATTTAATATTTAATGAACAGAAAATACATCTACTATCTGAATACAGTTACTATTACTCAATATTACTACAAATGTATTTACTACTTCAACATGTCTGAACTGATCTACATACTTCTACAAAGCAAAATGTTTACTACCTAAAATGTCATCATAATTACATCAAGTTTACTAGGAAGAGGTCTGATGCACAGGACTCTGGTGACACCAGCCATTATACCCAGGAGGATGAAACGAGAAAAGGAACATACCAGTAAGTAGTAAGGAGGCATTGTTTTTAAGTAGTTGTCAAAAGCCTGTCGCCACTTCAGATTTGGCTTAAGTTTGTGAACCTTAAACAAGTCATCTGCAACAAGGAAAACAACAGAAGAATGTTTCATTTATACTGTCCCAGACCATTTGTGTTACCCAAAATTCAGTGTGCCAAGTTCCAACCCCCCTTTTTTAACTCCCTCCACCCATCTCCCAATGGGGCTTCCCCACAAAAACTGTTCTTAACCTCAGGTTTGAAGGATTGTGGGTCCCAAGTCCTAGCTGCCTTGGACAATCCAGGACAAGTCCTCATTACAGGCAAACTTACAAGGTATACCAGACTCAAACCACACAACTCCTAGCAGCATGGAAGGTGCAAGAGATCACCTCCCTTGTCTCCTTCCTGCATCATCAGGGACTCCCTGTATCTGATTAAACCAAACAACATTCATCTGGTTCAATTTCCATTTTCAGCACAGCTTTGCTTTGTTCCACCTGTATGATGAATTCTGGTCTCCAGGAAAAGCATTTTGGAGTATTAAAAGGAAATTAAAACAAATAAATCAGAGCAGGGAATCCCTCTGGTCAGCTTTGCAGCCACACTGCCTGCCTCCTGCCACAGCAGCAAGCTCTCCCTCTGATACAGAGACAGTAATCAGCTATAAAAACTGCTGCCCTTTAAGAGATGGGCAACCAGGCACATTATTTCCTTGGATACTGGTTCAGAAATACCTTGCTCACACTAGAGGTGTGCATATTGCTGTTAGGAATCACCGAGTTGAAGCATTTGCTGTACATGCTATAAACTGTAACAGTGATCTCTAAACACCACCACAGTATCCTGCAATTTATTATTTGAAATTACATATAATCAACGGAAATCAAGTTTCTCCTTAAGCAAAGTGAGGTGAAGGGAAAGATATGCAGCACTGGAGAAAGGGATGCCCAAAAACTAACTGGGGAGAGCTGCAGGAGACAGATGCACAGAAGAGGGTGTGCAAAAGACAGATGCAGCAAGGAAATTGGTTTCTTCAGATTGAGCTTTCATGAAGACAGATTTGGAGAAGGAAATTTGACTTGCATAGTATTCTGCACAAACCAAACAGATGTTGAGACCATTTCCCCAGTTCTCATAGCCAAAGCACACTTGATTTCAGGTATTTTCCAATCTAAATGAGTTCTGTACCACATATAAAAAACACACTACAGATGCTACTTGTTCTTTTCCCTATCCTGAAGGAAGTGGGGTGGAATTTGAGAGGACAAGTTAGAACTCAATTCAAAATCTCAGTACACCACATGCTTAGTACTATTATCCAAGAGAACTTGTGATGGTATTATGACATATGGCAAATATAAAATAACATCCATTCTTATCTTACAGGCCTATTAGCTTTTTGCAGCAAAATGGAAGTTAAGCTATATTCCTGCTCCCAAAATTCAAAATGAAAGGAAAAAATGCAATGCAAAATGTTCAGTATTATAGTATGGATTTATGGGCTATGAGTTGCTTCTGAGTACAGCTCTAATCTTAAACTCCTTATCAGCACTTCATTACTGCCTCACTGCATTGTGAAGGTTGTAGCAGTACACAACCCCTGCAGCTCAACTGCAACAGCCACTCTTAAATGGCAGAGACCTTCCTAATGCTCAGCTGGCTGTGACTCCTAAGCCACCACACAGCTGCACTCCGAGATGTCAACCACAAAAGCACATCCCTGATCTCTGCTGTTCAAGTAAGAAGTGCTCAAATCTAAGCAAAGATTTATCTATTTAGAGCGAGAGCCTTTCCGCAGCACACACTCACTGCAGGCACTCCTACCCTCTACAAGGAAGACAGTCATGGTGGTAAACACAGCCTCAGGTTTCAAAGAGAACGTCACCATCAACATCTTACCTGCCCCTACTGTGAGAGTTTGAGACATACACTGTCAGCAGATTGCAACACAGGCACTGGAAATGTGTTTTCCTCACTGTGCCCTGGGCTGCACATAACCATTTGTGTCAATAAGTAAATAGTAACACACTTAACTATGCCCTTCCTAGATTAAATACCAAACTTCTGTAGGTAACATCCAAAAGTATTGAAAAAAATATCCTTTCATAAATTAGTTTTAATCCAATCTATTCATTTTCAGATGCTACTTTTTGTATAGTCCACTGACTGCAGAGTTCCTTTTACTTCTAAACTCAGAAAGCACTGGGTAATTTGGAACATGGTACCAAAAACCACTGGGGAAGGGCTACAAGCTGCAACAACCCAAGAGATCAGATAAAAATCACAGACCAATGAATTTCAAACTGTGTTGCAAAGTCTTTATCCACTTCAGATGAATGTACAGAACAAGCAAACTGTGATAAACAGGATACCAATGCACATGTTGAATCCTAGTGCTACATAAGGGGGCTTGATGCACTTTCAATCTCAGTGAACAGTCAGAAAGGTAATTTAAAAAGAGCTCAGTAGTTCAGCTGGAGCCTAATTATAAGAACAGTTCATTTGACAAGTGCCTGGTTGTGAGTGACACCTTGTACCATGTAACCCAATGTAAAACTTACACTGGTTTTTAAATCACTACTCATTAAATTCCACCCGAGCAAGCACACCACCATTCCCTGCTGACTCCTGTAATTCCCCAAGCTTTCTAATGCCTCTGCACTTTAATGCTCCTTTGTTTAAAGCAGTAGAGAGCCATGATTTTACATTCACAGAAAACAGCATCCTTCCCTGCAAACCATCTAGCTAGAAATCATGTACAGTAGTAGCCACCATTAAAAGAAGGTATTCTGGCACTCTTTTCCACTGATACAAGATGTTTGGCTCCCCCTTCCACAGCATTGCTGTGGTCTCATTTGTGGGAAAGCCAGCCCCTGGTTTCCAAAAGCTTAAAACATTACTTGCAGGCTGTCTCAGGGAGCAACTGTCCATGGTGCAGTCCTTCATGGGCAGATATTTTTGCAATGCTCATCCTTCTGCACGTTTAGACCCATGGAGAAAGGGTAAGGACCACCTTGTTATGGTACCTTCCATTCCATCACTGCTTCTACTGACACTCCCAATGAATAAAATCACTCCTATCACCCAGCAGTGGCACTCCCACTAACGCAGCAAGGATCATACAATCCCAGACTGGTTTGTGTTGAAGGGACCTTAAAGCTCGTCCAATTCCAACCCCCGCCATGGGCAGGGACACCTTCCACTACAGCAGCTTGCTCCAAGCCCCATTCAACTTAGCCTTGAACACTGCCAGGGATGGAGCATTCACAACTTGTGATGATGCTGAGGAAACATATTGGCAAGGCAGAAGCATGGAAAAGTATACCTCATCTCTGCTAAGCTTTCTATCCCCTCATTCAATTCTACTTTAGGGCCATGGCTGTACAATTGTTTTTAAGCAGACCGGTATCTGGAGGACTAGAGCTTTGCTAGTATCAGTTAAAGACAACAAAGCTTCAAGAGGAAATGTCTATAACATGTGGGCCAAATGTCCTCAGCAAAAAGTAGTGAGCATCTGTCTGTGAGATATTCTGTCTTCAGAAGTCTGCCTCACTGAGCAAAACACAGTGCATGTGTCAGGTTAACACATGGACTGTGTGGATTCATTGTTCTATCAACTCTCATTAATTGGCTCCTTTCCATACAAAGCTTCAGATTTTAAAAGCAGATCCATTAAGTTACAGCCTAGGAGAGGATACAGCATTCCCAAAGCCACCCTTGCAAAAAAACAAGATAAAGAATCACCAAACCTACAGGATGTGGTACAATTTACCTCTGTCAGTCCCAGGCCACTACAATTTGATCCATTTTGCTCAAGTACCACCTGGAAGCTTCCTCATGCATAGCTATCTTACCTGTCCTTTAGGGCTGTATCTTCAACTATTTTCCAAACCCAGAATTAAAACTGCTCAAGAATGCAGGAGGAAAACAAAAATTCAAGGGAAAAAAAAAAGGATTCTTAAGCATCTTGCTCTCTGTTTATAAAGCTGAACACACATAAGCCACTTGAAAGTGGGTTTGGCTTTGTCTGAAATAATCACTAGATGGAACAGACAGGATCCATGGTACTATCCCAAGGTAAGTCCTAGTCCTCCAACACAATATTCTACCAGTAGGGCAGCAGCCATTTGAATCACAGAATCCCAGACTGGTTTGGGTTGGAAGGGACCTGAAAGCTCATCCAGTTCCAATCCCCTGCCACAGGCAGGGACAAGAACCACAGTGATACAGCAGTATGGGTGGTAATGGCTGACTAGAGCAGATTTCTCCTGGGCTTGGAAGCTCCACATCCTTTGTAATCCAGATGAGACATGCTCACACCAGCCCTCTGCTGAACATCAGCATCTACTATTGGTACGTATGAAGACAGACACAAAGGAAGTGTTTAAAACCAGAAACTACCTATCTACAAACAGTCAGTGTTTTTTAAGCACCTACAAATAATTTAACAGGTATCTTAGCCATTTCCTGTGCTGCTAAATAGGAAAGGGGCCAGATCTGCTTCCATGCTTTATGTATATTCCACAGAACTGAATTCCACCATGCCTTAGAGACCAAGGATAAGCAAAGTCCTGGAAGGAGACCTGAATGTACCACTTTGTGTCTGTGTTAACAATACCGAATGCACAGTATTTGCATTCTAAAGAAAACATCCACTTTACAACTGGGGCAACAGAGAAGCTCTGCATCTTCCTTTAAAGTGCCATCAGGAACGCAAGATGTGGGATAAGCAGGTGAGTAACTGCAGAATAGCACTACACATACTGAAAACAGAGTACAAATAGTCTTGCAGCCCTGCAAAAAAGGCAGGAGGGAGACAAGAGCTGCCAGGGAAGACACAGCAGAACTGCAAATGTCAGCTCAAAATGAACAGGGGAATTCATTCAGGATCGGTGATGGCTGTTCAGGTAGCGGATCTGCTGCAGTAATTCAGTAGCCACAAACGTACAGAAGCTCTGCTTTAGTCTAAATGTATCCTACTTGCATGCATTGGGACAATTATTAGGCTACATGGATGGCTGTAAGAGACGAACACAGATTTCTGCAGTTTGTTATGACCAGGATTATGGAAAAACATTCCTGAAACGTGCTGTGGGGTTTTTGCTAGGTATGAATGGAAAAATCCTGTGTAAGGCAGTCAGAGCCAATGTTAATTCTTTGATCTCCACTCTGTATTACTAAACACGCCCACAAAATAAAACAGAACATAAAAAGTCTTACAGCACCTGCAACTAAAAGGGTTCATAGCACCCAGGAAACTCTTCTCTCTGCCATCACCTTTATGCCAGAACCCTCATAGCCACAATTATTATGGCAGTTATTCACACAGAACCTTTTCATTCCATCTTTCCTGTTGAAAACATTTCACTGTGGGATTGAAAGGGGAAAAAAAAAGCCACTGGTCCTTTGGGCAGGGAAGAAGTGAGACTGGTTCAGTGCTCAATTCCTTCCTACTGCTCTGAACTGCACCAGGGAATCCCCTCTGCCCAACACCCATGACAAACATTGCATCTGATCTTCCAGTAAAAAATTAGCTGCTACAGGAGCAACTGTAAAACCTGGATACACCAGCCCCTAAATGAGGGAAAAGAATGGAGGTTGAAGCTTACTCCAGGTTAAGGAAGAGGCTATGTGTCTAGGAGGTGAACAGCATCAAACATGCACTGGAAGCAGGTAGCTCTCCTCCTCTGCTGGAGAGAAAAAAAGGGAGAGGGGGTATGAAAATCCTCTCCTCCCAAATTATGTTAAAGAGTTTGCAACATTCTCTACTCTCTGATCTCCATTAGTTTATAATGTCTCAAACTAAGGCAGAACACCAACCATTATTGTTTTGCTTTTACTCTGAAGTAGCTGCATTGGCAGTGCAACGTAAATAGATTACCTACCTAACAACGGAAGTAAAACAGGATAGTTGTAAGGCATCACAAAGAGGTTTACACAGGTTAAAGTAGTGCTTGCTTTTAAATACCCAAAAGGATGGCCAAGTTCACTGTATTTTCCACTGCTACTCACAAACACCTGACAAAGAATAAAAGAGATCACTGCATTAGAAGAACATGAAGAGTATTAAACATGAGACATTTAAAGATCAAAATCAACCTGAATCCAATTGCATTAAGACAGCAAATTATCAGGAACAGCCAAGTTTGAGGTTGCACACATCAGGATGGGTATGAACCTATGTCCCCTAGTCACAAAATAGAGACATACATTTAGTGTACCCCCAGCCACCGTGGAAATGCTCTTCGCAGTCTATAACCTTTAGTGTTTCAGTGAAACTACTTTGAAGTGATGCTCTGAAAAGCTTCCCAAAGTATCTAAAATAGATTAGGGGGGATCTGCTGAAGGTATGTTCAAACCCAATCTATTTAAAATCAGTCTTCTGACTCATAAAATAGCGTGAATAAAAACATTGAGATAAGAAAGGTAAAACTTCTAAAGCATAGAACTTAAGCAAAACAAATATTCAAGCAACATCTTTTAATCATGCCAAGCACCAACATTCTTAACATTGACTTTTTAAAGTGTGTGTGTGTGTGTATGTATATATATACATACATACATACACACACACACACACACACAGGGGTATTAACACTGAAAAGCAACACATGTAAACTATTACTTCAACAGTATGAAGATGATACATATTCTTATTGAGACAGTCAAAATAACCATCATCTAACCAAAAACAGCTTTCCTCGAATTCAAAAGGTAAATCCTGCAGTAAAAAAAGAAGTGGGTTTCCCCTCTATTTTTTTTTTCAGGGCCTAAGGAACAGGATTTGTTACATGGTTGCTATGACAATGAGCCTATTCCTCTAGTTTAGAAGGGTTTGATATGTAGAGCTGGGAGAAGAAAAGTAGTTTTTGCTCAACAGCAGAGTCATTTGAACTTAGGCAAATAACGTTCCTATGCATGCTTAAAGGACATTCTGAAATTAGTCTATTAAAATCAAGGTTGCTTTTTTCTTCTGAATATCCATGTTATATTTTCATTGAAGTTGTAATATTTATTAGGGAAACAGAAACACATAAAAAAAAACACCTCCAAGCCCCTCTTTCCAACTAAAGTATCCTACTAAGCAAATTGTTGGTGAAGATATTAGGCTATTATTTACAAGAACACCATTGAGAAGGGAATTAAAAACCTTATTTTATAAAGGATGCAGAAACAAGTCACATATTCAAAAAACACAAAAAAGATCAAATGACAAAGGATTTCTGCAACAGAACTTTGACCTCTTCAAGGCAAATCCAGTCACCAAGATCAGCAGCTTCCATACAGTTCCCATTATTTGCAGCTGCAGATAAAGTAAGTGATGGAAACTACTGCTTGGTTTTCCCTGTAAGCAAGTGGAAGCCTACAGAGACTTTCAATTTAGCCAAAAGTGGAACCTGCAGGACACATTTCTTAGCAAAATGAGACGGACCCAGAAAGAGAATTAAATGAGATCACAAAGTCCATAGAGGGAATGCTCATTCTGACTCCTGACAATTCTACTAGAAAGGAGGTAACTAAAACCTTGACATGTTTCTTATCAACTACAGTGCGCAACCAGACCCCAATTCCCCAAAGACAAGAGTACCTCAGGATACCCATTACATCTCTCAAATCAAATAAAGGGCAAATACCTGCCAGCAGGTATGAGGAGACTTTCGTTCCAAGATGTATTGTGTTAGGGGTGAAGGCTCAAGCTCATACTTGTCAAAAGGAAGCTTGTCTATTACCATTGGCTCACAATCAACACAGGAGAACCTCACAACAGGGTGAGCTGTGCGTGGAGGCTGAAAGGAAGGGGAAAAAGCACATCACCGGTATGGTATTTACTGCAATCAAATTAGTTCTCTTACAAAGACTCATAGGCAGATATTTTACCATCCTATGGGCTTAAACAATCAGTTTCCACAATTTCCTTTAATAGAGAAAAGGATGTAAGCACTCACAACACAGTATAGATTCACTAAATATAAACAAAGCCACACACTGATACACACATTCTTCCCACCAACAGAAAAACATGGTTAACAGTCACCTCTTGAGTTCATAATTTAAAGCCTCTGTATCAATCTGTAACAACACAGATAGGTGGCTTAAAGAAAACTTCAACTCTGCTTCCCAAGTTGATGTTCACAGAATCACAGACGTGAAATTGCACTCACTTCACAAATGGTACCTCGAGAGATTCCCTGAAAGTCTGATTTTTATGTTCCTCTTGAATCAGGGGAGAAGATGGACAAACAGTACCTTGAGTACTTGCAAAGTACAGAAACAGAACATGCCTAACAGGAAACGTTCAGAAAGGCAAGTAAGGCATGCCAAATGTATGATCATTTCAATGAGCAAAGGAGAAATGAATGCTGTTTTCTCCTCACTTTCTGAGGGGGTTATCTCTTCTGCTGCAGTTTTATTTCTTCCTGCTAGTGAAGGGAGAGTCTATACATGAAGGAAAACTAAGAGAAAACATGGCTGATGATCTGTCAAAACTAAATACTCCTTTTTCCATCTGAATGCATTTTATAAAGCTTTGATTAAAATGTAAGAGGCTCCCTATGATTTGTGGTACATGAAGTATTTTACAGTTAAATTTCATAATCTTCTAAAAAACATTTACCAAATGAACTAATCATATACATGGAAGTAAACCTTCCAGATGCAAAAACCATCACAGCATGCAGTATCTACATTAGATTATGCCATTCTGTGTTAAGAATCATTTTAACTACCTTTGTAAAGCAAAACTAGGTATCAGTAAATATGTAAGAAGAGAAAGTAAACTCTTGTAGTATTCAATTTCCAGCCTGTTTCATTAGGCAGGGAACCCTTCTTTCAGTTCTTGTTTTACTTACCAGCGTTGGTGAATTCTGATCAGGCCAAAAAGATTCTGGGATTGGCCAGTGCCCCACAGGAACCCCCGTTTTGGGGTTAGGCCGGACGTAAATGAGTTTATGACAACTATGCCACGGTTGAGAAGCAAATGAATTGATGGGCCTGGATGAATCAACAAGTCCATCTACAATTTAAACAAAGCAAAATAACAACAGAAAGGAAAATAAAAAGCCACATGCATTTGTCTCTCAGTATTAGCAACCAATACGATGTTTCATTACAGATCTTTATGTCAGTGGTTGAGAAAACCAAAGGATCAAAATGTAGAACAGCATCATCTGAGAAATAAAGGTCACATTTGCCCGTATCTACCCTTCTGCTCCTGTAGCACAGCCATTAGACAATGAGTGCAGCATAGAACACTGGCACAGTATGGAAAAGGCTTTTGCTTAAGCTTAGGAGGCTGATATAGATCTGAAAGCAACAAGCCTGTTGCTTTTAGTCCTGCTGCACCTGCAAAGACTAATCCTTCACATGTACAGTCTTTCTACATGCAGTACAAAACTCCCTGACTGATGCTGCCATTAGTGAGAATTGAAAGTGAAGAAAAGTTGCATGGAGATGCTGGATGCATCCTGCAAAACCGGCTTTTGTCTCAGTTTTAAGCAGTAACAATTCACAGATCACTTAAACGCCACTGGCTACCCCAGTGTGCTCTGCAGTGTGCCAGCACAGGCTCCCCCCTATACACTGAAGACAGAGTTTTGCTGCAGTACAGAACCTGACCATTACTTTCCAAAGCAAAGAGCACAGCAGAGATCACTCATTTAAAGAATCATCCTCTATTTTAAGAGATTCTACATTACTGAGTTTTACTGCTTTAGCTAGCTGGCCAGTAGTACTACGGAAACCACCTTTCAGTTACACATCAGTTTGGTTTCTCATCATTATACACACAATGACTTTTATAGCTTGGGTAAATCCCATTCCATTTCTATCTAGTTTAGGACTTTCAATTCACATGAGGATGGGAAGTCTTGGTATTTATACATTCATGCCCACACCACATCACCATTTAAACGTGATCAAAACGAGAGATTTCACCAGTCATTTTGCCACATAGGAGAGCATTTGGGCCAACACAGACAGAGGAATTTGTTGAGGTGCTGTCTTGCCCACCATTCTAGGAAAGCCTTCCAATAAAATGACATTTAAATAAGCAAAAGGAGAAAAGAAATATATACAGCAAGAAAAAAGGTGATTCAAAAATGACAGCAGGAATCAAGCTGGCTATGCTTGGATGCTCAGGGGATCCTAAAAGCTATTATGTTTCTGACATTCCAGGAACATCTTCATTTCCTAAATATGAACTGGTCAGCTCTCTCCTCATTTTCAGCCGTTGAGTTTCTGCAGATGTGAAAAACCACTCCATGTTCAGACGGCATTTTTGTCTTTCCTGCACTTTCCTTAGATTTAGCAAGATAAAGCCTTGGGGTTTGCATGCAGCTTTTCACTTGCAGCTCAGAACATTCAACCATCTTACTGTGCAGTGATCAACCAGCAGAATGACAATGCACAGAAAATTAAGCATTGAGATTACTTTAGAGAAGTTCAAGTGTTTAAATACACCAGTCCTGGATTTCACTATTTTAAACGCAAGTTTTGACAACGCTAATTCAAACTTTGCTACTTCCTCCAAGAATTCACTTTCCTCAGTGGCCAAAAATAGAGGTCAAGGTGACAGCAACAGGAGAGCTGGCAAGCAGGCACATCATCCATACAAAGATATGCAACTTATGGCACCATTTAACTTATTCAGGATCAAGCTAACACTTGTGAAAATGTAACAGACAAGACTATACACGAACATAAAACTGCTCAGAAGCTATGAACAGCACATCCATTATGATTCAGGGTATTTAAAGAGATACCAGAGCACTATCACTCAAACGTACGCTTTAGAGTTTAAGGGCTTTTATCAAATGTATAAGGCATCTGATGCATCCTGCACACTACAGGGAAAAGCAAGTAGGAAGGACAGGGAAAAGAGGGATATTTACATGCATACAGACCCCCTCTTGACCATTAGAGGAAGGGAAAATGAGTTACTGTACCTTCTCCAATAGGAGCTGGATCTGGTCCTGACTTTTCAAAGTTAATAACAACTCCACTTTGGACTTTTTGAACTAGAGATTCTAAACACTGATTCAACATTCTTTGTGTCCGAACACAGTAAGAACGACCTATGCAAGAGAGAAATGACACAGGGAAAAGATGAAAGCCAGCTTTTGAGTCATCTGAATGAAGGAGGATGGTTTATGACATTGTCAGTTTTATCTAAAATAGCAACAACAAATGCTGTATAAGGTAATGGAAAGGCAAAATGCTTTTCAAATGCAATACAACCAAGGGGGGAGAAGAACCACCAACTTTTACTGAGCTTTTACTCACTACTCAAAAAAGGTCATTACGGCAAAATCAGGCTGGTTTAAGGCCAAGATTATAAAGACCCTTAAGAACATCTGATTTCACACACACATATATATGTATCACACACACATACACACTCTACAGTCTACGTAATCTATCTGCTTTTGTCTACCTAAACCTTACCAACTCCTATACAGACCCAAACTTCCCTCTCCCACAGATTAAACACCAATTAAAGTAAAATCTGATCAACATCTCAAGGAACAGGCTCCGGAATTCACTCTTAAGATTAAATGAGCCCTCCAGCAAAATAAACATCTCGGTCATACCTGTCCTACTGAATTCAGCAATCTCATGACTGAGCAAAGCCAACCTCTGGAAGGACAATCTAAGACATTTTCCAATGCCTCCTACTGGTGCATTAAGAAAATGTTCTCATTTCTAGATCTGAAATATTGCTTTAAAGTTCTCATGTGCTGCTGGAAACCAAGCTCAAAAAGCACCACACAGACAATGAATAGTTCAGATGGAAAGAACAGCAAGAGATGAATTTCAACTCTAGCTAAAGAAATATTTTAAGGCAGATGCTAAATGTAAACCAAAGTAACATCTAGTTACCTCCTGTAACTTCACACATCTGTGTGATAGCAGATTCATCAGTAGGCACACTCCCAAGCTGCTCTGGTTCAGCAGATGCAGCTCCTGGCAAACGCAGCACCAGAGCAAACAGCCTTTGATCCCAACGAAATGGTTCTTTGGTTAGTTCACTTCCAGGCAAAGGAGAGTTCAAAGGAAGATGAAGCTGGGAAAAGAAAGATTGAAGAATATTTTTAAGTATTTGACAAACCATCTAAAAACATTATATCCAAATTCATTCATTACCCTGTAAAGGACCCCTTTTCTCTCCTATCAACTCATTTATCTGAAGTTAATGGTCTGGAAACCCATAGGGCTATGAATTATGGGGTTGGGCAATTAGAGCACAGCTAGCTTCTGTTTTCTATAAAACAGGCTGATGAAGCAGAAGTACTATTGGAAGGAAAAAACAATTAATATTCATCTCAGCATAGCACCAACTTGCAAGATCCTAACTTGAAAGAATTTAATACAAGTTTACCTCCTCTTGAACTCCAGCTGTATTTGTCAGCTTGTTTCCATCCGTGATGGTAATCAAAATAGACGGCTCCAAAAAAAATGGATTCCTTCCCTAGAGACAGAAGCACAGGAATGCTGAGAGTAACCTTAACACTCACTTATAGGCTTGTATTTTTGTCTGTATAAAATAAACAGTAAGATGAGCAATGTCTCAAAACAGTCCTGTAATTTTCTTTCAGGAGGTGTGGAGCCATACAGAACTATGCAGGATGTGCTACTCTGGGCACTCACACCCACCCCCCACAAAGATGTGTTTAGAGTCACTAGCCTTTTTCCTCCAGTTATAGGATCAAACCCCTCTAGGCCACAAAAGTGGTACATAAATTGTTAATAGTATAGAGAACTCAATTTCACGACACAGGGGGCAAAAACCAGAGGACTTTTAACTGGACCCTTCAAATGAGAGAGGGGAAGTCAGGACATGAACTACAGATAACACAAAACTGCAAAGCAGATTCACTGCCATCCAATGTCCATACTCCCATACAGCAACTGTGCATCAACAGTCAGGGTCATTTACACTACTACTTTCTTTGCAGTTCAATAAGGAAAAAAGTACTAGTACCGTCAAATCCCAAACTGGTTTGTGTTGGAAGGGACCTCAAAGTTCATCCAGTTCCAACCCTCTGCCATGGACAGGGACACCTTCCACTA
>WYDI02014559.1:0-30229 GCA_009867235.2 Psittacus erithacus
GAAGAGGCCAGAGTCTGCTCTCTTGAAGTCCAGGGCAGTGAGCTTGCTGCACGCTCTTCTCACTGTCCTGAGGATCTTGAATTTGACCATCTCATGATGGCTGCAACCAAGGCTGCCCTGGAGCGTCACATTTCCTACCAGCCCTTCCCTGTTGGTGAGCACAAGGTCCAGCATGGCACCTCTCCATGTTGGCTCCTCTATTACTTGCAGAAGGAAGTTGTCTTCCACACAATCGAGGAACCTCTTGGATTGCTTGAGCCAGGCTGTACCGTCCCTCCCACTGATATCAGGGTAGTTGAAATCCCCCATGAGAACAAGGGCCTGCGAGTGTGAGGCTGTTCCTATCTGCCTATAGATCCGCAGATTCCTCTTGGTCAGACGATCTGTAACAGATCCCCACAGTAATGTCTCCCACCGCTGTTCTCCCTTTAACCCTGACCCACAAATTCTCTATTGACTGCTCTGTATCTTGTAGAAGGGAAAACCCAAATAGGTTACTGTTTCCTCAGGACTACCAATATGTTTACTGTGATCATTGCTGGATTATGTAATGTGGCTGTAGGTAATATATTGCACGCAGTATATAGGCATCAGCTTGATGTTTGTTCATGTTGATGGATCTGCACCATGCAGTGTAGGTCCATATTGCAGTACTAGCTAGAGACACATTCAAGAGAAATATTAGGATATCTCTAGAGTCAGTGTAACTGTTAGTGTAGTTATGTGCTTGATAGCCTTCAATGCTGAACAGTGCTTATTAGCTCATGGTATTGGCCTGCGTGCGTGGTCCAAGCTATCACAGATGGCAGAAGGTCCGGTTTGAGCATTATCCTCCTTTAGCATACTGTAGACAGTTCCCTAGTCTTTAATAACTGCATTTTTGGAGGGTTGATTTTTTAAGTTTGGTCATAACAAGCATTGTTGACTTCATTTTTGTTATTTTTAAATGCAGTTGATTTTGTGTGTATGCACATTTCAATTAGTTTGAGTACAAGGCAAATCTTAGAGAATAGAGTTAAGTGGCTACTAAAAATAACAGCTAAGAAAAAACTATGCTGTTGTGTTTTAAATTCATAATTCTTTGGTGTTGTGTCACACATAGGTAATAGTATTACAGAGATATTTCCGTCGTTGGCATTCTACAAATATAGTACAAAAACTGAGGGAACAAAAGAGATTAAGGCTGGAGTGGGAGGCACAAGAAGAATTAAGGAAAAAAAAAGAAAAAGAAGAAAAACTGAGAAGGGAGCACGAGCGAAGACTGAACCCTAAAACAAAAGGAGACTTCGAGCTACTGTACCATGCTTTAGAATGTAAGTTTTTTCTTTAAGGGATACTCTTAAATCAGCAAAATACCATTTGTTTAAAACAGACTTTTATTTTTATGCATTTTTGTAGATACTTCCTTGATTTTTAGATTTTACTTACAGTGGAATTTCATTTTTACATAATTATTTGACATTCATATATTATCAGAAGAAGAAAAAAAAGGCCTTGATGCTGTCTAAGCACTGTTCAACAGTAATTAAAACATCCCTATGTTATCAACATCCAAAGCATAGCACCATACAAGCTACTATGAAGAAAATTAACTCTGTCCCCGCCAAAACCAATGTATCTTTTTTAGGAAATAATCAGCTTATGGAATAGTGCTATTTGGCAGTTCTATTATTGTTTTTTTTTTATCATTCATCTCTAATGTTAAGGTAATGTACAGGAACAGGAAACTTTTTTTTGGATCAGGGTTATGTTAATCTTTTTACTCGACATTTAAGATGCTGTAAATAATGGCATGAAGAAA
This sequence comes from Psittacus erithacus, assembly GCA_009867235.2. Lineage (NCBI taxonomy): Eukaryota > Metazoa > Chordata > Aves > Psittaciformes > Psittacidae > Psittacus > Psittacus erithacus. The sequence goes on from WYDI02014559.1 coordinate 1,802, forward strand.
TCCAGTATTGAGATCCATCATTAGACGTTTAATAAAGGCAATTTTTATAGTGGATTAAAGTTTTGCCCATAATTTTACAGCATATGACTGAGGTTATTCCTTTTGCCCTAGTCACCTTCTACTGATGCTTTTTCTCCTGATTCATTCCATGTTGCATAAAACTGTGTTGTCAAAATTTAAAAAATCTATTAGGAGTCCTACAGGGCATCCTGAAGGACTTACTTTTCCTGTTGGGGTGGATGGTGTCTAGTACAGGCAAGCACCTCTAAACTTCCCTGGAAAAATAAGGTGAATATTTAATAATAATATGCAGATAATTGACATAAAACCTTACAGGAGAATAATGTTGCAAAATGGAACAAAAAAACTAGAGTGTGTCTTTTGGGGAAAAATAAAAACAATAGAAATCAGCAGACTTGTAGCAGCATATAGTGAAACTGCAAGAGTTTTTTTTAAAATGTCTCCTTTTAAGCAAGATGCTTGCATTGTGACTTGCAAGTGACTTGTATGTTATCTAGGATACAGTGCTTGCTTACGGTGTAACTCTGTGGCAGTTTGGACATTTTTGTCCCTATAGCAGAGCTGACCTAATGGATTGCCTGCTTCACGGCAAAGCGACCTGACCTACCTGAAATAATCTCAGCTGTTTTTTCCATGGTGAACTGAGCATAAATTTGGTGGCATGTGTTATTCATAGAGCTTAGGGTTATGATTCAAGAACTCCCAAGTTATACACTGCTCTTTTAATACTGTCACACTTGAGTCACTGAAAAAATCACTTGGTCTGAGTGTAGAAATGGCTTGTAAATATTAGTGTTTGTGACAAATTTAAAATTATTACTGATCTTAAACTTTAGAATTTTGGGAATGGTATCTTTATAAGACTTGGGGATAGGGGTTGTTTTCCCTTTTTCTTCACAGATAGTTTGTTTTTCACTTCACAAGAGTCAATCTCCTTTAAGGTGTGTCTGGTTAGGTAATCAAAAGCCAGGGCACTCAAATAGTTTTTTGCTCTCCATTTGTGGCAAGTGCTACTATTTGGTGTCTGATTTCCTGCAGTGTTTTCTCTAATGTGTTGTCAAATGTATGATCCACCACTTTTTTTCTTAAGTGCGAAGAGACTTATTTGCAATGGAAACAACAGAACTGAGCTAAAGTTGCAAATTAGTGCTGGTATTCCCAGTATTTTTAGATTTAGAATTTATGGTTATGTAAATGTCTCTTTTGCTTAATTTGATGTTACCGGATTCACAAATGTAAACCTTTCAGCTATGCATGTTCAGGAATCTAATATCAGGGAATCTGAAAAAGCATGTGCCACTCCAGAGCTGGAACAGAACAAACTCCAGTATCTGAAATGTCTTTTTAACATTTTGTTAAAAATAATGGTGTAGTATTAGTCTTTATTGGTTTTGTTTACATTTGTTGACTAGTTGCTTCTGTACATGGAGACTTGCAGTCGTGCTATTTATTTTAATAGAGCTTAGTGGTTCTAGGAAGGTTTTTTTTCCTACCTGCTTCTGAAACTACTTTTACATTCTTAGAGTGTCAACAGTGTACACAAGCTAAATCATTGTGACAGTAATAGAATGACACCATTGTCCTCCAGAGACCTGTGAAGGTTATTGCTGCTGATCTCAACAGGGGGATACTCTTGCAGGGTCAGCCAGCATGAACAATTCCTGTTGGTACAAAAACTTGCCTGCTGACAGTGTGGTGCAAATGAGATGTATCTGTATGTTCAGTGTGTCTGCTTATAGAGACATTCATTATTTATTTGAAAAGTATGAACTACTTTCTTCTGTAAAAACTGAAAAAAAAAGTAATGAGTGTAATCTCTGCCTACAGAACAGATAATCTAAGAGGAATGTTTTTAATTTGGTTGCATGTATATGGTGAGTCAGGAGATGAGTATTGATGATAACTGAGAGCTTTTTCATTTCCATATGTACAAAATTGCTTACTGTATTTATTACCTCTACCTTTGATGTTGCTGCCCCCTGCAGGCATATAAAACAATGTAAATTAATTCTGAAGTGCTTTTGTTTGCTGAAATTACTTTGTTTAAAAATATAGCTTTGGGTACTCAGAATCTGTCAGACAACTGTTATATTAATACCAAAGCTTAGAGAGCCTTAAGGAAATTAATTGTAACATTTTAAAATGGAAAACCTAAGTTGTTGTATATAAGGAAGCCACAGGCAGAAACTAAACCTTCCTCCTTTCCTTTCTGCATCTACTCTTACCTGATACAGTAAGTGTGCATCACATGTTGGATTGTTTTCGTTAATGCTGGGATTTGGAAGATTTCAGGAATGTTGATTTTTTTTTATCTCATAAAATTTCCTACAGAACTCTAGAGGTATTTGAAACAGAACAAATTATTCAGAGAAGCTAAGAATTGTTACCATGTATGCAAAAGAAAGCATTATTCAGGAAACACAATTTGATTTTACTAACAGATTTCTGTAAAGGCATTCTGCGTATCACCAGTTATAGTCAAGAAATTGGTACTACAAAATAAATCGTGATATACAAATGTATACATATGTGTCTGTTTGTGTCATTAAGTAGTCTAGCTTGTAAGTGCAGCAGGTACCTGTGGTTTGGTGATTTGACCGTATGAGTCAGAAGGCCAGATTCTACACAGCAGGTACTGGTTCAAGTGCTGCTGTGATGACCATCCTGTGGTTTGCATGCTACTTCCTTCCACCTTCTGTTATAGAACAGGAAAGGGAGAGTAAAGCAAATACTGTCTAATTATTAATGTGCTTCCGTTTCCTTAGATGGCAAAAGATGATACCACTGAAATATTCACTGTAAGACCTGGAGTGCTAAACGTGACTGTCAGTCAAGTTTTATCTCCATTTTGGAAGAGTTCAGCCTTCTTTAGATTTTACTGATTTATGCAGGGAGAAGCAGGAATAGTGGTTGAAGCACTAGAAATTAAGATGTTGTCCTTAATCTGCTGAGGAGATCTCTGTGGTGTCTTTACTTGTGACTTTGATGAGCAATTGTTTAAAAAGTCCGTATTGCTTATACCTTTCCCATACATGTTTCCATGGGAGCTAAATTATTTTTCTCACATAGAGCAACTTTTTCTCCTAACCCATTTTTGAGTTTGCCATATGAATTGGCAGTTTGGAATTGATGTATGCACACATACTCTCACAGAACATCTGTATAATTTACATTAATTTCTGGGCTGTTTTGTGTGTGTTGAAAATATGCATTATAATCAATTCCCTAACATAGAAAATGGCTTTTAATGAACATTAAAAATTATGTTATTTCTTAAATATGAAAGCAGAACATTCACTGGAAAACACATTGTAAAAAGTGTTTATATCACAATATTTATATCTGTAGTATGGAGGCAGGAGGAGACTGAGCAGATTAACAGAACTCTTACTGGAGCTGAAAGAAAGGCAGCACTTTGTGGACTTCTGGAACAAGAGGCACAGCTAATTGCTTCCATTGGGAGACACAAACTAAATGCAGATGAGGAGAATCGACAAAAAGCGATACTGCACTTTCTGAATAAGGTCAGTGATGTAATTTTAGACTGAACATAAAAAATAACAAAGTACAGAAAAGACATCTGCAAACAACAGCCAAAAGTAACTTTTGTAGCTTAACAGTTAATTATGTGAATGCTAATGTTGTAAATACCCAAATTATCTAGTTGTTCAAGTCAATTTGATTCAGTAAATTTCTTTTTCCAAACTGAGAATTTCCTAGCTGTGTGACTGATTGAAGGACTAATAGTGCATCATTAAGACTGTTAGTTAACTACCTGTGTCTATTATAAATCTCAGGTGTGTATATATAACATTAAAAAATAGCACTGAGTGAATGAATTTGGTATTATAGAATCATAGACTCGTAGAATAGTTAGGGTTAGAAAGGACCTTAAGAAAATCTAGTTTCAATCCCCCTGCCATGGGCAGGGACACCTCACACTAAACCATGTCACCCAAGTCTCTGTCCAACCTGTCCTTGAACACCGCCAGGGATGGAGCATTCACAGCTTCCCTGTGCAAGCCATTCCAGTGCCTCACCACCCTCACAGTAAAGAACTTCCTCTTTATATCCAGTCTAAACTTCCCCTGTTCTAAGTTTTAACCCATTACCCCTTGTCCTATCAGTACAGTCCCTAATGAAGAGCCCCTCCCAGCATCCTTGTAGCCCCCCTTCATTCTGTATAAAGAGCATGCTTCAGATGGCACTGTTTACAGCATTAAAGGCTCTAATTCTAACAAGTCAGAATGATCAATTTCCTTGTTGAGTGCAGGCCTCTGGTCATCATATGCCTCTCTTTAAAGAAAGCATTTATTCTCTTTCCATGTACAGTATAGAAAACCAGAAGAACTTTGACCGAATCTTGTATCATATTGAATTTGATTATTAATTCACTAGTTTCAGATCCATTAGAAGTTTAGCTTGAGGTCTTATTCTTGCATGATCTTAGGGAATAAATTTAATGCAAGTGTTCTTCAGGCTTTCATCTGTAAAATAAAGAAGAGCATTCATACACAAATATGATGTAAGCCTTTTTTAGGTAGACAACCCAGCAATCCATCCAAAAAAAGAAATAGTTCATTTTCTGGCTATTCTCATAGTACGTGATGAAGAATCAGGTTGATTGAAGAATGAGGTTGTAAATGAGTAACTTCAAGGATGTTAGGCTTTGTTAGCAGCTGTAGAGATAAGGAAATGGCTAACATAAGCATTGCATAAGAACTGGCCAGAACCAGCCTGGTGGTTGCTGACATGACAACAATCCTAAAATGAAGTGATGAAGAGGAAGATGATGAAGAAATAACCACTAGGGATCCCAAAGCCCACTACCACATTTTAGTGCACATGCGGGAGGAATTCTAGAAGTATGATGTAATGTATAAGTAACTCAATGAATATGTTTGTAATCTGATGAATATGTATGTTTAAGGACAATACAGTCACAGCCTGGTTGATGCTTGGACAAGACACGCTAGGAGGAGCTAACTAACCCCCATGTCTCCCGGCACCGCAATAAAGAATACCTGCTTGTCAACTTAAACTTTGTTGGCGAGGTCCTGGAGATTTCTCCGAATCAGTGACATAATTATGAAAAGAAATGCTGCAACAGAAATAGGTTTTTTACGGGGTTGGTTTTTTTATTATTTTTTAAATTTTGACCATTTAGTGCTCAAAAGTAAAATGGGAGTTTTATCTAAAAAAAACCCCACTGTGTTTTTTGTTCTTTTTATTACGGATGTAAGGGATCTGGACTGTAAGAAGTGATTTGATGAAAGTACAAAACTAAATATTTAGGAATCAAAATGAATATTTAGGATATGAAAACCTTGAATGGTTTCTAATATTCAGTAGAATAAATGTTAATAGCTAAATGTTTGCTTCTGCTATTTGCAATATATTGTTATATTCTCAGAAAAAACAAATGTATTTCTCTCTTAAATGAGTTTCTACCTTTATTTTTTCATTAAGGACTGCTTTCCAATGTCCTACCCTGTATAGATTACTGCCAGTATATATTCTCACAAGCTTTTTTACATCTAGGAACCAGAAGCAAAATGTTCTTCAGTACCAGAATCCTTAGTGACAGTTGACGTTTGGAGATCCTGGAGACACATGACAGACAAGAGATTTTCTCTCTTTCCAAGTAGTGGACATGTTTCTGAAGCACTTGCTACTAATTTTGTTTTTTCATTAAAGAGATTGTTTTCTTTTTAACTTGAAAATATCATAAGTTCTGAACTACTGAAACTTTTCATGCTTTTTTTTTTATTATTTTTTCATGTCAGCTATAGGGCTTTAAGTGTTCTGAACTGTCGACATAGGTTGCAGCCTAATTCAGAGGTAAAAGAAGTAATTTCTACATTTCTTAAAAAATAAGTAAAAAGAATTTTTGAAATCCCAATATTAAATGTATGGCTTGCTATGACTGTAGCAGTGCAATTTAATCACTTCAAACTGTAGTATAAATTGACTGTTGAAGTGCTAGGTTATAGATTATTCACTTATTTCTTGACCTTTGAGCTGATAGTGTTAGTCTGGACACTTGCCAGTTAAAGTAATACCTTTCGCATCTGAAGGCTGCAAGCATTTCACTTTGCTGCAATATCCAATGTGATATGAAATTTGCTTCTCCATGGAAACCTTCATTCCCTTCTTTGCTACTTTAAGCATGTACATACTCATGCTTTTACAGTGGTTGCTGCTGGTTGTGTATATACTACATTCTAGTTTGTTTAGGTTTGTTTTTTGCTGTGCTCATGCTTCTTCAGCATTTGTACTTTGAAGAGGAAGTACTTGATTAAGCTTCTATATAGCAATCATTTTCTTAAAGGAACTTGTGTAATTATTAACTGTCACTGAATTCATACCTTTCATGCTTTGTGCTATTTCTCCACCCAACCTATGGATTTTTATTTTATTTTTTTTTACTTTGCTTACCTTTTTGTGTGTCTCTGATGGTGTGTTTCTCTCCTTAGGTGCTTTTTCTTTTCTGCTTTCATGAATTGCCAGCAGAGTGCAGTTTCTAGCAAATTTGCTCTCTCAAGTAGTCCAGATAACAGGATTATTGTAAATTCTGCAGCACTGCCAGCAGACTAAAAGGCAAGAAAAAGCTGGCAAAAAATATCAAAGTTTTAGTTTTCTCACATCAATCTTGAATACATGAAAATAGTCCTAAAATCAGAGCGCCTGTGATTCTTTCTGAAATGCTGGAAATCTTCATATTGATGAGACATCTCTATTTTTTTTTTTTGGGTAAAGCACTACATTTTTTTTTTCCAAATTATTTTATTTTATATAATACCCAGTTACGATGAGGTAGTATTAAAAACTACAGAAGTTACAGATATTTTATCTTTGAATAATTCAGAGGTTATAATAATGTAGTTGGTCTGTGTTAAGGATCATTTGCAGAGTGGAATACCAAGACTGTTAGCTCATATATGGGTTGTTGCAAATTTTTCAGGAGAACCAAGTTTTAATTACTACTTCCTAGGGGAAACTCTGCCCATTGACTCACCTTAGCGTAAGCAAGTGACCTGCCTGTCATATAATAAGTGATTTCATTGAAGAGGATCAAATGTAGGTACTGAATTAATTATTCTAAAGGAAAAGGTGATTTTTGCCAGTCTGCCATACGAAGGAGTTACAGTATGAAACAGCTTCTAAGTGTTGGTGGTTTTTTTTTTTTTGTTTTCTTGGTTTGAGTTGGGGTTTTTTTAGAATTGTTAGTTACTGTACAGAGATAGTGAAACAGTAATGAAGTTAAAGTAGAATGCTCTCTTTCTGTTGACATGGAGGAATCATCTCTTTCTGGTTTTGCAGATGGTCAAAAATGTCAGTTATTCAATGTTTAATCCTTTTTTTTTCCCCAATTATTTTGTCTTCCTTTTGCTTGCATAACTTTATAATGTGCTTATTTAAAAGTGAAGGAAGCTCTATTTTGATTGTGTTGGTGACTATACATATCTATTCTACCTAATATTCTTGGCATTTTAATGGCTTATCACCATAGCAAGCATGTGTATTTGGTCAAAATAATGATTATGTCAATGCTAGGGTCATATCCAGAAAACTATTAGTCATGTGAATGCTGCAGGAAATGTTGTTGTGGTTAACTCACACTGAGACTGCAAAGTGAAGTTCACAAATTTTTGTGAGCTGTCAAGTTCCAGATAAAGTGAAAGAGAATAATTGATACACAATGAGGTTCCAGAGAGCTGTGCCAATTAAGAAAAGGGAGTGGAGTTACGTTGTGATGGGGAGAGGGTATTGAATACTTGTCTTTCTATTGGATTTAAGTGCCTACATCCCTGTGTAACATCATGGTTTGCAACCAAATCCAGTCTTCTTAAAAGGGGTGAATGGTTGGACTCTTCAAACTGATTGGGGCAGCTGACGCTGTAACTTCTCATGTCTATAGAAGTTAACAAAACAATTGAAGTGGTAGCGGTAAGGTATGTGGTTAAGTTAGCAAACAAGAAGCTTGGTGGAGTGTCTGATAAGCTGTCACTCCTTTGCCTCAGCTTTAACAAAGTCTTTGCTAATACCTAATATCTGTCTGTACAGCTAGCATAAATAGAACAGTTCCCTGGAGAGATTTTGTACTGCAGTAACTCTAAGGCCCTAAATTTGCAATCTTTACACAATCAACAGTCCCATTGATTTTTACTGATAATTTAGAGGGATTTATGAAGGCAAGATGAAATACAGAGCAAATGCATTTTAACACTGCTGTCAGTAAATTTGCTTTAGAGAAGTAGAGCATATCCCTCTAGGAGAATATTGTTTACTTTAAATATACTGTAAGTCCAAATTTTCAGGACCTACAACTTTAAACAAAGTGTGCAACTGAATACTTGCTCTAGGGGAAAGATATATAAATATCAACAGTAGAATTAGACTTTTGTATTAGTCAAGCATTAATGTTATGTCCCTATTTGCTCTGGTGAGCCTTGATGTAAACTAATGCACTTGTTCAACTGGTGATCAGATTATAAGAGCTCAGAGTTATACAAATTGTTTCTGAAGTGTGCGCAACCTAAGAGATGGAAATCGTACGATGGAGGAATCACTGAAATGGATACACAGTTCACACTCCGTGCCAGAGAACTATTGGAAATCTACCGCAGCATTAGCATGAGTGACATCCCACAAGATGAGAGAATAGATGTGCTGCTAACACTCAAACGTACAGTGAAGGTATGTCTTATTTTAATGTTTGTGTTTAGCTTGAAGCAGTACTTCACAAAGATACAATCAATTATGTTGACACATAAGCAGTGCTTCTTCTGGCAGACAGGTGCCGGGATGATCAGCTGGCAGCATGAGAAAGCCTACTGTACCATCTGGCATGAGAGTAATTTACATTCCAGATATACCTTAAATTCATATGTAATTTTGTGATGTGCGCATTTTTCTTAAAGTTGTGTTAGAATTTTAACCCCATGGTTTTAGAATTTTTGTATATTGGTACATAATAGAGCTTTAGCGCAAAGTTTAGCTTAATATTTGTAACAACTTGATGAAAACCATGGCAGAGTTGTAAGTGGCTGTTAGAATTTTTTCAGGGTTCTTTGAAATGTCTGTTTAGAACCTCATCTTTCTGTTTGTTTAGGTTACCAATTTTTTGGGCAGCAAATAGTTTAGGTTTGGTTTGTTTTTTCCTTTATCCCTTATTCCCCACCCCCATTGCTGCTGCCAGTGTTCCCTGTGAATCAGAAGCTGGTTGCATTTCTTTTAGCCTTTCATATTTGTTTTATATATGTATTCATGTACAAAAAGAATATTAGGAATTTCAAACTACTTTCAGGATACTTGTTGACTTGTTGATGTCAAGCTAGAAGAGAATGCTGCTTCCTGGTCAAACACTGTTTGCTTTGTTAGTGCCAAAATTTGATTTAAAGCCCAAATAGCACTGCTGGGAGCACTGCTGGTTTATAAACTCCTGCGCATCTTAATACAAGTCAATTTTGATGCTGGTGGTTTTTTTAAACCATCTACTGTATGTATACACTGTACCTCCTCTCCTATTTCCTATCCTATTCAAAGGAAGCTCCTTTGGGTTTATGGAGACTGAAAATTTTGCATGTTGTGTGCCTCTGCTTAGCATTTTTTAATGCCTCCAAGTTTACAGTTCCTTACAGCTTTGGCATGTATACAGGCCACCTTAAAGCAGAATCTGTAAGCATTTTCAGTTTTGTAGTTCTTTATATTAGTTTTCTTGGAGGTTGTTTTCCTAAGACACTAAGGGGTTCTTCTATGAACATGTTCTTGTGTGAACATGGAGAAGTATGAATGATCATTGGCATAGAGTCCATAGTTTGCTTTCATATCTGCATGAGAATTATTTGGTTTGCTTCCTTGCTGTTGTGGTTTGTTTTCCGTTTTCTTTGTGATTTTTTTTTTTCCAGGAACATGAATGTAAATTAACACAGGAAATCATGGAATTAATTGACAGGGAAATTGATCTTATGTCAAGAGAGGTGGAAGAATGTAACTTGAAAGGACTAAGGAAAAGAATTTGTACATTATTTCTTCAGTTTATTAAAATTCCGAAGTTTAATCCTGAAGTTGCTAAGATACTTAAGGTATTATTCCTGTTTTGCAGTGTGACATAGTGCCCATCGAACTAAGGATGGTGGAGAAGGGGAATAGAAAGCTTTTTTATTTTACACTTTGCTGTAGAATTGCTAGAGGAGTTCTTCAAGAAATAAAATGTAGCAAGTACACAGGCGTCACATAAATAAGCTTATATAGTCACATAGAAGCATGGGGCATAGATGTGTGTGTAAGAACCTGACAGGTGGTTGGTAGCACTGAGAGAGCCCCGGAACCCTATGTATGAAATAAAAATTCTGAGGATTATAAATGGTAGATCTTATGGGCTGGTAACAAGAAAATGTAATAGCAAACGGGGAACAAATAAAGGGAGTGATTATCTTTTTTCCACTGGACAAGGGCAGCGTCCATTCGAGAAAGGAAGAATGTTACCATTGTCAAAGTTATGTCCAATGAGCTTGCACCTAAGCGAGAGTTGTTACGAGCTTCTGTTGTACAGCCAGTTGCTACTTCATGGTAAGAAGATAACGAGGTAGCAGGGAAAGTGGTAGACACCTTTCAAGTTGTGTGATTGTTTTTATTTCTGACTACAGATTACAGTTAAAGATATGATTCACTACCATAGGTTGCTGCTTTAGGCAGCAAGATATATTCTGCATCTGTCAGAAGAGTATTCCTCTTACAGTGGGTGATGGTATCTCAGAGGTAAAGTATCTGTCAGTAAATGTTAATCAGATTTAGAACCAACTAATGGTTGTTTTATACTAGGTTTACACACAGTTACCTAAATGTGTCATAGCAGAGACTGAATGTGGGTGAGCAGAGACTGAATGTGGGTGATCTTTGTCCTCTGTAGCTATTGGTTAGGCTGTACACTGAGTTGAAGTCTGAATTGCATCTTTCTTCTTTCTGAATCTTGTAACCTTGTGTGGACCATAAAAGAGATGGGAGTTCATCAACAGTCAGTCAGTAAAGTGACCAAATCCTCAGGTTATTTTCAAAAAAGGGCAGATGACCTCAATAGCTGGATAATAAGGCTGCGCAAGCTATCCAGTTACAGACTTGGGCCTTCTGCACAGACTGCATTGTATTTTTTCCAGAACCCATGAGGCAATATGAGATGAGGAGGTCATTAGCAAGTTTAGCTTATTATTTTCCCCTATGTTGTTTTTGGCTGTGATGACTTTATATTCTTATGCCAAAATATTAATATGCCCATAATCACAGGGACTTATCTTTGACATAAAGGGCAGATTCTATATGAAAAATTAAATACATAAAGTTTAGTTTCTGTTTTCTCTGTGTTGTCTCTCCAGAATGGCTGAAAATCTGCATACACAATAGAGCACTGAGCACTGGTGCGTAATGTCTAGGATTGTCAATAGCTTAAAAATTAATTGGCTGATTTATATAACTGATTTTAAAAAGTACAATAAGAAAATAGAGTAACTTTCAGTCTTTATTTAAAACAAACCTATTGGGCATGTTAAAATAACTATTTCTAGCTTTCGCATATTCATATACTTGCATGAATATATCTACAGTGTATTCTGACAGAGTCAGGGTAACACACAAGTGATACTAAGGTATTTTGTGGTAAATTAACTTTTTCAAAAATCTTTTTAGGTTCCACCAGATCCGTTAAAGCTTTATAAAAATGTGAACTGTTGTCAGAGTTGCAGAAATTACTTACCGTCTACTGCGTTTCCTATTCCTGCTAATACCCACACTACTGGCAGATGTCGCTTGTGTTGCAAGCTTGATAATGAGTCTCGGCGCCGAGAAACGTTTTTGAAGTATGAACTTATACTAGAAAACCTCAGAAAGTCTGAAGCTGATTATCAGGATGATGCTAAAATTGTTTTCTTACTTCAGGTACTGTCTAAAAGAGCATTGCTAATAAAACCAATGGCTCTGACTGTAATTTTTCCTTTATTTTGTGTATGTTGTTGACAGGTTGAGAAATAGATTAAGAGCTACGAAACTCCTTCCTGTGACAGGGAATGTTACATGCCATAAAGAAGCAGCACTTAAGCTTCTGAAGTGTAGCTGTAATTTCAAAAGTGATTACAAGCTGTACATCACTAGAAGGTAGAAATCTATCTGACAAGGTCAAAGAAGGGGGTGATCCAAATTCTGCATCTGGTTCTCCCATGGCCATCCTGTTGCTTAAAGATACTACCACCATCTGCAAAGTGATAGTAATGTCTTTGTGATTATAATATCCTTCAAGACGTAATGCTAGTAAAACATTTTGAGCCCCATTATTTAGACTGGTTTAGTAATACAAATAAATGGTTGTGTATTCTCAGAAGAAAAAGATAAAGGAGATGAGATTTTGACATTTCTGTTATATCTCAGTAGAATATCTGTATAGTTGGAAGTTTTGCTCTTTTGCATTTATTAGGAGAGGGTTTAGCACTTTGCCAATGGCAGTTGCCAAGAGGAAGATTGGGATTCTTTAATTATCATGCCTGTATTAAGAAATATCAAAGAACCTGTATTTTGTAGGTGTTTTTCATTCATGTTGTTTTCACTTAGGCTGGGAAGTTTTTTGTCTGTGTCTCAGTTTATTTAATATGTAAACATTCTCTAAATCACTTGTGATGGCTGGTGGCCATTGGTACGCTGAAGTATAACTGCTTCTTAACCTCTGACAGTGAAAGCCCTCACATGCAGTTCCATTAGTGATTGTACCATTGCAGCATCTCTAGATACTGTGTCATTTTCATCCAAATTAACTTATTTTCTTTAGAAAACGGGTGTTTGTACCTTAAATCACTAAATTCCTTGGGTTTTTTCCTAACATTTCCTTATACTTTTTTTCATGAGCTACTTGCTTGTATTCTCCCTTCCTCTCCCAACAAGCATCTGTCCCCTTCTGCACTTATATCTAGAAAACAGCTCTGGGGCATCTAGAAATGACTTGGGCACAACTAAAAGTCTTTTGCATGAGCTATGACAGCTTCACTCATTGTTCAGTAAAGTACCATTACTGGCTGTGATTGTATTGTGGATGGATGCAAGACTTTTCTGGTAAGATAAAAGATTATTCTTCAGATCTCTTGCATACTGATTTTAATTGTGTTTGGATTGGCCACCTATGTGAGTGCTGCTGAGGCTTAAAAGGCTAAAAACAGTTGGTGAGAGTTATGGTGGCTCCAGTAAGTTCTGGTTACTACAGCTAAAGACCTTTTCGTATCAATATGAGATTGTTCAGCAAATATGTCAGGTCCTGAGACTGCTTTTTATTCTTTCAGAGGATTTAACTATGCCATACTCCTTAGAATTGATGGCACATGCTATGGCTTTGAGTTATCTTGATGAGCAATATCCTAATGGCAATGTTGTATTCATTTGAAGCTACACATACACCTAACTCCTTTACTGGTTTGCTGCCTACCCTTGTTTCCCAGTCTCACCTGCGGAGCATTCAGTGATACGTGCTCCCAACCTGTTCGATGACAGTAGTCGAAGGCTGTTTCTGCTTCTTGTGATCACAGAACAAATTGAGGGGAGGAGCATAATCTGAAATTAATTAACTGTAAAATTTCCCAGAAAAATGTATGCCTACCATTAGGAAGTGCAGAAGTTATATCTTAAATCAAACTCTTCCCCATAACCTGAGAAGTTTTAACAGAATACAGGCTTTTGCCTATTTTTCAGGTAGAAAAAATAATTGTAATCCAGGAAAGATCAAATTATAGATCTGTTTTACATGGGCCTTTATATACCTCAGTATGGATTTTTGCAAGTTCAGGTAGCTTTTGAGACATGTAGCTTAGTACAGAAATAGTAGTACTTGCTAATATGTCTGCTTGCAAATTTCTGGCTTCTAAGAGGAAGATACAGAAATTATTCGAAATTTTGTGAAAAGTAGGAAATACTGAAAACAAAAGACAATTAGTGAAACCTAATAAGAGTAGGCTCTGTAGGACCACTTTTAAGACTACATTTAGGACTAGGCCTATATCCTTGAAATCAGATCTATTACCGGTGGAGGTTCTAAGCATCCCTTTTATGTTACATTTTCCTTGGCAAGAATTTTCACAGGCTCCTGGATTCTGGGAGCAAGATAGATAAGTATACATGAAGCTACATTTCACTAAAGCACTGTGTTTTTATAGTTTCATTCATCCTTTGTCAGGAATTTCATAAGTAACATGTAAACACCATTATTTAATTAGGTCAAGATTTCTTTTTAGAGGAATGAGTCTTTAAATAGGTAGCTTGGATGAAAACCTTTTTAAAAATCTGTTTTTTACTGACTGTGTAGGTAAAACTCTTCTAATGGAGAGTGACAGAAAAACCTGCCAGAGTGGTAATTGCAGTCCCAATTGCTATTTTTTTTCTTTCATTCAAGGGGTTGTGTTTATCAAGATTTAGTAGTGATTTCAGATGGCTGGTAATAAATTTAATTAAGATTGATGTAAATTAAACTTGGACCTATGGTTAAAAGTACATTTTAAAGCCTTTCTGTACTGGAAAACCTTTACAAACAGACCTCCTGTTATTTATTGTTAATATTGTATCATAGCAACTTCATCTTTAATATCATTTGGTAAAATGAACAATAGTATCATGAGCGCAATAAACTCTCCATATGTCAGTGGCAGAGCAAGGGAAAGAAGGCAAAGTAGGCAGTAATTTGGAGTCTGTCACAGGTGGAAGTTTTTCTTTTCCTAATTTCCCACATTTTCCAGGCCAGATTATTCTGATTGTATATAGACTTCACGTAATTTGAGGAGGACCCCATAACAGGGCTGGAGTAGCTGCGCTGTCTATTGCTTTGCCGACTGGTCCAGGGGCTTCTTTTTCCTTTTGCAGGTGCTGGATAGTGTTGAACGGGGCTCTGTAAGCATAGGCCAAGCCCCAGCACATTGCCATGATTTGTCCCTCTCTGGTATGACCAGAATGACAGCACACCTCATTTAAGTGTTTTACTAATTTTTCTGGATTTTGCATTTGTTCAGTGGTGAAATTCCAAAGCACTGGAGGGGCCCACTGGCCTAGGTACTTGCCCATACTGTCCCACGCACCCTGCCACTCATGACTGTCCAGCCTCTGGGAAAATCTCTTGGTCCTCCTACTTCATCGTCTAACCCTAGACAAGGCCAAACCCAGCTGAGCTTAACTTTCGAGACCAGACAAAGTGCTTGTGGGTAAAACACACTCTGTATGCGTGCCAGCATGTTGATCCCCATCGCAATCAGCAGGCAGGTCTCAAGGGTACCTAAAGGCCATTCACAACCTTCAGAACTCTCAAATGATGCTATAAACGGCTTGGGGGGCGGGGCTGGGAGCTTAAAGGAATGTCTCTTCACAAGTTGACCACCCGAGGAGGGGAAAAAAGACGTGTAATTGCTAAGCACTTCTATTATATACCTCCCAAAGTATAGAGGTGGTGACCACACTGGGAACGCAAGCCAGATCAGTTTCATGATCAATGAGTCTATTGTATTACAAGCCATTACCATAAAGTACAGTGAAACAAGACCGTTAGCCCAAGCCCCCCATCTGATAAACACTAAGACAAGAAATACCAGCTGTAAGTAAGGTATGATGTGCTGAAACTGTGAGATCAAGAGCAACAACTTTAAGAGCCAATATATCAGCATTGTGAAAAGTGACTATTAATCTGAAACTATGAATGCTTATCACAAATACGATTGGACACAGTGTGGTCAGATCAGTCGTTATCTCAACCCTTCGTGGCCCACGTTGGGCGCCAAAAAGAACTGTTGTGGTTTAGGTCCAGTCAGCCAGTAACTCAGAACCACTCAGTCTCTCTCTCACTCCCCCCCATTCCTCCCCCTCCACTCCTGGAGGAATGGGGAGGAGAATCAAAAGAACGTAACTCCCACGGGTTGAGATAAGAGCAGTCCAGTAACTAAGGTATAACACAAACCACTGCTGCTGCCACCAATGATAATAATGATAAGGGAAATAACAAGGAAAGAGAATACAACCGCTCACCACCTGCCGACTGATACCCAGCCTGACCGAGCAGTTATCTAGCCCTTCTGGGTGACTGCCCCCAGTTTATATACTGGGCACGACGTGCTGTGGTATGGAATACCTCTTTGGTCAGTTTGAGTCAGGTGTCCTGTCTCTGCTTCCTCCCAGCTTCCCCTCTTCCCTGGCAAAGCATGAGGCTCAGAAAGCCCTTGGTCAGTGTAAACATTACTGAGCAGTAGCTAAAAACATCGGTGTTATCAGCGCTGTTCCCAGGCTGAAAGTCAAAGACACAGCACTGCACCTGTTGACGCGGGAGTCACGGACAACACAGAGACGATCAATGTGATCAAGCGATTGCCACTTTATTGCAGTTACACAGGGTTATTTATACCCAATTCACGCTTGCTCCGTGTTTAGTTGCCCTCAGTAACAAGCTGCCCATTGGCGCAAAGCTCTTAGTGATAAGCTGTTGATTGGTATAAAGCCCAACGGTTACAAATAACTCTGGTAAATATTACATGATTACAAAATTCCCCAGTTCTAGCTACACCCTTATTCTTGCGGTTCTGCATCCTGTCTTTGCTCTAATTAGTTTTCTAACCTCAGCAGTTTCAATTCTCCAGAGCGTTCTGAGCTCACCCTAGCCTTTGGCCTACTGCAGCCTGCTGCTTTTGCCTTACACTTACTCTGACCATTGTCAACATGCTTAACCTTACTATTGTCAACGTGCTTAACCTTACTATTGTCAACATGCTTGTTAGCTGTTGCCACTGCTCACAGGGGCATTCACCCACATGCACCAGCTACTAAGAAGGAGAAAAATGACTGCTACTGCTGAACCCAGGACAGTATTGTAATAACTCATTTATCAAATAACATTAATTCTGAATCCAAAAATGAAATGGGGAAGTCATCTCAGTAATGGCAGTGATGGATTATTAATATCCAAAAATTTCTGAGCAGGTTTAAGCTTGCTCAATGAAGAAAAAAACAACATGAGGTTTAGGAAGCTTTTTAAGAGTGGTTAAGCAATCAACATGTTAGTGGAAGATATGAATTACCATTGTAGGAACAATCAAAGTAAAAATGTAGTATTTTAGAGGTGATACAAGAAAAATGCAGTTAATATTGCCAAACCATGCTAAAGAAAGAGGCGTATGTCTGGATGTTCTTTAACCAGGTGATTATATGCCATAGACAGAGAAAATGTTTTACTCAAAGTTTTATTTGGATTCTTATATGGTTACAGTGCTTTTGTTGGAGAATGAAACGTGCTTCTTCCTTCTGAACCATGTTTTCCATTTCAGCATCAAGATCTGCAATACCTGGTTGAGAAAATATGGGGCTGTCAGTCAGCTCTCAGTGCCTGCAGTGACCTCTATGATTTGATTATGGTCAGGTGGGATAAGCAGCATGAATGGTCTCCATGGAACACTATTCTTCTCACTAAAGATGAGGCAGATGCACATCTTAAACTGTGTGACCTTCAGAAGGTAAAATTTGATGGGCTTAGCTTTTTACAATAGTTATGTTTTAGTGGAATTCTGTGACTAATGATGTTTGGCTAAATGTAATCCTTACACTCATCCATGTTTAAACTGACCCACTGTGACTATTTAAAAGATTGCATTTGTATTATTAAATAAGACAGGCACTAGTCCAGAGGGCAGCTGACATGTGCAACTCATATCCATGTACCTGAACTACCTCTTGTCCTGATTCGCCCTCCTGAAATGCAGGAAGCTAAGTGACCTCATCCAGGCTGCCTGCTGATGACAGTGCCATGTCTATGCTCTTTCACCCAGCTGAGACCAGAGAACTGGCCTGGATAAAAAACTTACTAAAGACTAACCATTAATACCATGACAGTTGTGTGCCTGTGCTCTTGCACATGCTCTAGCCTCATTAGCGTTTGGCCATATAAATTTCTCATCAAATAACAGTATGGCGCTTTGTTTAGAACTTAGTCCTTAGTCATAATAAAATTTGTCTCGATTTACTTTCTTGCATAGACGTCATTTAAGTACCCCTGACAATGTAATCTTTTTGCAAGTAAGCAGTAAAGTCATAATTGCTGTTCTGAGTTAAAAAACTTAAGAACGTGTTAAAGTTGTCATTGGAACTGTGTTTTTACACCACTCTCTTCAAATTCCATATCTAAACATGGTAAACAGTTCTGATTATGCACTGATCTGGTTTAACTTCTTAAGTCTGGGTCTCATAGTCAAAGAGATGTCATTAACTTAGGTCCAGAGCTTCAGTGGAGGTGGAAGTTAGGCCAGAAGAACAACAGGTGAGGTATGCAAGCCTACTTGAAATCATAAGGTATTTTCCCTTAGCTCTTGCTACAAAAAGAGGAGTCAGCTTTCTTCACTGGTAATGGCCAAAGCTTTGTTTCAACAAAAACTGTGTGTGAAATAAGGAAAATGAGGCAAAGTTAGAATGTTGTAAGTTGAATCATTGATTCTTATTCACTGAAACAAAAAAAGAGGCCTCTCAAGCACTTTATTCATAATGGTGACTAAAGCGATAGCAAAGGGTTTTTTCAGCTAAGTAATCTGTTTATTTATTATATAATCTGAACTACTACTAATCAGTAGAAATTCAGGAAAATGTCACCACTGAACTTGAAGGCCAACTGAAACGCTGCAAAATGCTGCCATGATTATTTGTAAATAATCACGTGATTCTTATCCAGGAAATTTCCTACAGTTATCACCTTGCAAATGTTGATACTCAAGTATTGGCTTTTTTAATTTTCAAAGCCAAGTATGAATGTTCTTACCTGAAAATAAATAAATTTTATCTTGTACAGATAAAGAAATGCCAGAAGTTTTTTTGTTTGTAAAAGGTGACTAATATTACCTGAGGAGTGCTTAGTAATTTTCACTATTGGACCATAAGGTTGCAGTGTAGAACTACAAAGTATTTCATTATATATCATATACAAATAAATTATTTGCCTTAGTTCATTGAAGGGTCACTGTTTATACTGTCTGAAATATGAAGCAACATGTAGATTGCTAGATATTTTAATTTGTATTTAATGGGATTTGGATTTTTTCCTTTCAGGCTTACGAAGCGGCATTTATTCACAGTGTAAAGCATAAGCATATCTGGGCAAGAAACTACTTTGCTCAGATTCAAGCCATGACATCATTTTTGCAAAGGAGTGAAAATCAGACAAATGCAAATGAATTTTTAATGGCTACACCTTTTCCTACTGGTGCAAAAACATAACTCTTAGGTGAAGTTAGCTGAAGTTAAAGAAGTTAACTGAATTATTGATTAATACAATTTTGTTGGTTTTAAAGAAATGTACTGTTTCAATACCTTAATTATATCACACAGATCAAAATAAACTTCTGAGGATAAAATAATTTGATCTTGACTAGTCAATAAAACTGTATTTCATGTTTTGTAACCTCATTAGTTAAAAACTAAAATGTTGTTGGTGAGTTTTGTAAATTCTGATTTTTTTAGAGCAATTGACTGTCTTTCTGTGTTGCTTGGAACATTCTGTCTGTGTTGGGGGAACTTAGCTGATTCTTTGTCACCTTTTATCTAGAAAAATAATGCTGCAAACGATTAAATTTCTCTCAAGTATAAAAGGCAGAAAATCCTTTAAACCCTGAATTCCTCCAGAACAGAATTGATATGCCCTTCCAAATATAGGTACTTTGCCTTACAAAGATTTGGGAAAAATAATAACTTTACAGTTCATCTTGATGGTGAGAGTGGAACTGCCAGCCTGTAATTATTGTATTTGAGATCTTGAAATTAGTGTAAATCAGACTAACAATTTGAAATAGACAATGCAGACTGTTTGGAACATGATTATTTTTGAGAAGCTTCTGTTAAGTAAAGTAGAGGTCAGTTTGTCTATAAACTTGGTTATGTTTATGTCTGATTACAGGTACAGAGAAAAAGATGATATCGTGTACATTAAATAATGTCCTACAGAAAGTTGCATAGTTCTGCTTGAAATCTCTATTCTAGATGTGGTTCTGACCCAGGAAAAAGCCTTTTGCTCTGTCTAGAAAAAAGCAGTAGCATTTACAAACAGAAGTAAGCATGCATTTGGAAACAAGCAGCTGAAAACTGGGTAGACTCTTACAACAGAGTATGTGTGAACTGTAGAACCAGTACCTGACTGATGAGTGCATTCTAACATCAGTGGAATCTTTCCATTAAATTTTCCATTAAATTCAGATTCTAGACTTTAGTTCTGTACTAAACTAATTGTAGAACTGCAGCGCATGATCATCCCAGTTGACTTATGTGCTCTCCAAGACCTGAGCCTTTAGGTAGGAATGACTGCTAAAACTGGGCTTCCTCCAAGGTGATAAAAGGGATTTTGAAGAAAATTGTGATTTGAATGGCAAGAAGGAAAACATGAATCACATAGATAGTAACCTACCTCTTTAAAAAATTTGTTCCCTTTTTAAATGGCTTTAAAGATATGTACTGATCCCAGAAGAGTGATTTGAATAAACAGTAAGGCAATAGTAAAAGCCAATGTGAAAAGCCACTAGTCCATTGATTTCAATGCCATGTGATGTTGGGGATATTTGGAGTCATAGGCTCATTTAGGTTGGAAAAGGCCTTTAGTATCATTGAGTCCAAACTTTAACCTAATGCTATCCAGTCTACCAGTAAACCATGTCTGCAAGTGTCACATCTGCACCTATGGTGGCTCAACCACTTCCCTGGGCAGCGTGTTCCAATGCTTGACAACCCTTTTGGTGAAGAAATTTTTCCTAATATCCAGTCTAAACCTCCTCTGGTGCAACTTGAAGCTCTTTCCTCTTGTTCTATCACTTGTTATTTTGGAGAAGATTCTGATGCCCACCTGTTCGTAACCTCCCTTCAGGTAAATTGTAGAGTGGTGAGGTCCCCCCTGAGCCTTCTCTTCTCCAGGCTAAACGACCCCACTTCCGTCAGCTGCTCTTCACAGGACTTGTGCTTTAGACTGTTCACAAGCTTCGCTGCTCTTCTCTGGGCATGCTCCAGCAGCTCAATGTTTTTCTTGTAGTAAGTACCCCAAAACTGAACACAGGATTCAAGGTGCAGCTTTACAAGTGTGGAGTTCGGGGGGACAATCACTGCCCTGGCCCTGCTGGCCACACTACTTCTGATACAGGCCAGGATGCTGTTGGCCTTCTTGGCCTCCAGGGCACCAGCTGGCTTATGTTCAGCTGCTGTCGACCAATATCCCCAGGTCCTTTTCTGCCGAGCAGATTTCCAGCCACTCTTCCCTAAACCTGCATGGGGTTGTTATGACGCAAGTGCAGGACCCAGCACTTTGCCTTGTTGAAGAGTTGGCCTCAGCCTCTTGTTACTGAATTTAAACTAAATATTTTTCCCCTTTTTATCCATAGCATTTATAATTGTATTGTGTTTTGAAAAAGAATTAATTTAAAATTGTTACTGTTCTGATTGGAAAGATCAGAGTAAAGCTAAAGATACTGTATTTCTAAAGGTCATTGCATTTTATCAGGAGAAGAAAACTGCTCAGATAAAGGTTCAGATTTGCCAATTTCTATTAAAACTGAGTAAATTCTTTAAATGTACAACTGGTCATCTTTGCTTGAGTTTCAGAGTTACGCACAAGCTGGTTTTGGAATCTCTTGGTAAAAAGGCCTCTGCTTTGGAGCCTAGTTCTTTCCAGGGTAATGAGGGCAAATGGTTGCAAAGTGTCAGTGCCTCTTCAAAGGAGAATAGACTGTAAGGTGAAATTCTAACCTTCTCTCTTCACTTCTGAGAAGTGGCTAATGTGATAGGCTTCTAAAGTCTCTCAAATAGTGGTTTAGAAGTTGGGACCATGAGGGATGCAAGTTTCTGAAACACTGGTGAAAGTGCTGGGTTTGCCTCAGCTGTTTCCTGATCTACATACTCGCTACCAGGAAATCGTTGTTGGTCCACATGGCTTGTATTTCCCTTGCTGCACTGCAGAGACCTGTGGCAAATTAACACCTGCACTTTACCTCGCAAGACTCTTTTGTGAGCAGGACTCCAAGTTTGAAGCAAAAATTGCCTTCTCCCCACCTCCAACACCACTGCTAATCCATTTCAGAGAGAAAAGTTCTGGCTTTCCTCCCGCACGCAAAAGTGGGTAATACGTTCATTAAGCAAAGCAGCACGTGCATTTTGTCTCCGAACTCCCAAGAGGAAAGTCCATGCTTTTTCCAGGATATAAATTTCCCTATTTGTGTCTCAAAGGAGGACGAACTCAGAGTAATTTGCATAAATCAAATTAAAGTCACGTCTTTGCCCCCAAAAGATGTCCTGATGAACAAAGTATTAATTGCCTTCTTAGATAATAAAGTGATTATAACAAATGATAAAACAGGATTATAAATTAAATATGTGAGGGTAGCAGAGTAGCTGCTGACCAGTTTTTGGTATATGCAAAATACTTTTCAGTAGGAAATGATACTAATAGCAATTGAGATTAAAAAAAAATAAATAATCCAAATCTTGGATTCTCTTAGGTTGTTTGGTTTTTGTTTTTACTTCTTTTTGTTTAAAGAACATCAATTTGAGTATGCCTGTTATCTGAGCTGGAGGAAAAAGTTCTTTAGTATACTGCTGTTAGCATCCAAACCCATTTCTCAAGGATCAAATTTGCATGCAAAATGGATGGCACTTATTTTTGTCACCTATATATTACAGTGTGACAACACTGTAAATTGTCCGTGTTATGATAGTCATCCCCTTTAGCCTGACTTACAGTCTTAAATTTACATCATCCCACACAAATGTGGCATTCACTCTTTTTATTCAAATTTTTTACATTGGGCATGTGGAATTCTGAAGTTGGGGGGATCTTTTTTTTCTTTTTTTTTTTTTTCCTTTGGTTTGGTTTGGTTTGAAAAAGAGGATTCGTAAGCAAAAGAAATTAAGCCTCCATTATCTTGGTCTTTGCTCTCCAGTTATTTTTTGAGTCCTGTATTTCAACTTTGACAGGGTAAGAAATATATAGGATATGTGATAGGCATACAATTATAAAAGAAAGCATTTATAATTCCAGAGAAATGGGTAGGAGTAGAATGTAAATACATGGTATGTCAATATTATAGCTTCTTTTAAAATTATTTTAGTTACATGGTAATGGAGGTATATTTTTCTTCATCGCAGCTTCATAATGTTTTCACAGTAGTCTGAGTTTCAGTTTTTTGAATTTGTGTTGGATTTTAAAAATAATCTTCATGTGCAAGCGGTTCTAAACCTGGACTCAAGATCAGCTATGGGTTTTAAAAGGAAAAGCCTGATGGAAAATGCAACAGTAAACTTTGTGTGCTTTTATGTATACCAACAGACACAATCAAGTGGTTTAGGTTCCCGCTCACAGATAAGAGAACCACTGTGATCTCATCTCGTTTTAATCAAATGAAAGTAAGGAACCTTTTTGAAAAATTTCTCTGCAATGTGTATCTTTTTTTTCTTATCATTTGGCAAAAGAATATTTTTAGGATGGAAAAAAGTGCAAAAGGAGAAAACGCATGCAGATGCATTTGCGAGCCAAATTTACAAAGGGAGGCAAATTAACATCCCACTCAATAGGTTCTTCTCATTCTGTTTTTTTCAAATCTTTCTTCACTTCACTTGTTTCCAGACCATGGTTTGTGAAGAAATATTAAAAAAGAAAATTCAGTTTGTTTTCAGTTAAAAGTTTGATCATAAGTAATATGGTAATCTGAGAGAAAACAATCTGGTTTTGTTTCAGAAAGTTTAAAGACTGCTTCCATAAGGCAGAATACAGAGTATACCCACAAACTGCTCCATCTCACTTTTGTGTAATTTGGTTAGTGTGTGTAAATGCCCTCCAAAAGATCCAGCTCAAACAGGCGATAATCTAGATTTTGAGATATTACCAGCTGGAAAGAGATAGGGAAAATATACCTTTATTTCATAATTGTCTCCCTTGTATTAGCTTCTCTTTTGTTTTCATTAACCTACTTTGTCAGCCATTTCAAATGTAAGAAGCCAGGAATCTCTTACATGACTTAGGGTTTCTGTCCAGGGTGTCAGCGTTTAAGTACAAACTTATAAAAGAAGTTGCACACACCAGCAGTGGAATTTTTGAAATGGTGTAAATGCTTCAGCCTAAGGAAAATGCTGTGTAATAATAGAGTCAGGCACTTGCCACCCATTTAAAAAGTATAAAATTGTAAAATATTTATTAATAAGTCATTTGCGCTTGTAGTGAGGTTCCTGTCAGGTTACATTTGTACAACACTATGTACTTGTTGGGTCTTGATTTCAATATATTCAGATCAGATTGCGAAGGTTTAATTTGATGTGGAAGGCCTGGCAGAGTTGGTCATATTTATTAACTGTATTAGCTATGAAGGAAACCCATTGGAACCTACTCTTCATTGGTTCCTGTTAGAAGCATAGGAAGATATGTTGCTTTCTTGCTCTGTTTTGCAAAACAAGGATCTCTGCGCCATGCTATCTAAAGCATGAAAGGAATCGCTATCTGAGAAGGCATGATCTTAGCGGAATAGAAGTAAGTAGTAGTAATTATTTCTCCAGACTGCCAACTGTAATGCAAATCTAGTGGGTTCTGCAAAACTGAGAGTTTGATTGGAAGTTCTATGGTTTAATATTCAGTGGGCAATCATATTGTGCAGTTGTGATTTACATAATGGTGACTTTCAGTTCGTCTTCATTTCTTACATATAGGGTAAATGTAAGAAGCAGACAGGAAGACTTACAGTGGATTGGCTTTGTGGGCAGGAAATGCTCACAAAACCTGGCAAGACTATTTTGAGCAGTTACGTGAGAAAGCAGATTTCTCACGGTCTGGAAGATACCATGGAAAAGTCAAGCACTTTGAGAATTACAAAGTATTTTGCTTGTGTTGATGAAGCTATTCCAATTCATACTAAATTCTCCCTAGGGCATTCCAGTTCTACCTCTGTCTATACTCTGGATTGCTGTCTTACCTTACACACCCTTAAACAGACGAACAAACAGTGGATTGTGAAAAGGGAGATGAAGGATTTCTAATACATCTCTGAGGAGAAGAGGAAAAAAGTGCAATTAAAGAGTTAAATTCAGTGTTATGTAAAGATAACACAGAGAAGAAAATGAACATGTAGATGATAGGTTTTATTGCTTCCCTTGAAATCATTATTTTTGTCTCAGAATTCTGATTTCAGGTAGCAGTGATGAACAAATTCCCTTGTAGACAACAGCGCTACAACAGTATGCTCACAGTTAAGGCAAATGGATTTAATTTACGTGTGCTCAGATTCAGAAGTGCATGACTTCTGACACATTTGTACATTCTCTTACAATTTTTATCATGCTTCCTTATTTTGCCCTTATCACAACTTGTTTTAACACAGCTAACAATGTCTTCTGTGTTTTATTCCCTAACATCTTGTTCTGATTGTGAAGAGACATCTGTGCCCTGTGCCAAACACGTGCCGAGTGACTGCTGCTGCCTAATGTAGTGACAAGGTGTAGAAACAGCTCAGTGCTTGGCAGGAGTAAAACAGTATGCCAGGGAAATTTGCTTCCCAGCATGAAGAAATTCTCTATGACTATTTCGATCTTGCATGAGACTTGTGAAGTACTGAAGTCATGTCAGGTTCTGAAGTATTAGAATTTGCTCCTGACTTTTGATATTTTTGGTTTTTGGGACAGCATTGCTCCATGCAAGAGATAGCTTAACAATTCCAAGTTTCAGTGGATACACTCTGAAAGTACCATTTTCTCACTCTTCCTTCTTTCTGGAATCTGGAATGGGTAGATTTACTGCAGATTTCAAACCTGTCAACACCCAAATGTGTGACACCAGCTCTCAGTACATGTGAAAGAGCTAAGCTGAGGGACATGCTAATATGTAGCAGGGGAAGAAGACAGAAGTTCTGCAGAATATATTTTGTGCAGTATAGAGAACTTTTCTGTGGTGAGCTCCATTTTGAATTTGATCAACTCTGTTATCAGCCTGCAGTTATTAGGGAGTTAGAAAGCAGCAGGACAGGAGTTTGGACTTCATGACTCTCCCTTGTACTTGAACATAAGAGGAATCTGTGCTTATACTGCAGAGGGTTGTATGAGCTGCTTAAATGACAAACCTGAAAGTTGTTAAAAATATGTATAACTGCCAACTGCAAGACAAGGAAGTCCATGTTTTGAAAACTCCCACTGTCGTTAGAGAGCAACCTCACCCAGCAGCCTGGCTGCATCCGGATAATGCAAC
Organism: Psittacus erithacus; assembly: GCA_009867235.2. Classification (NCBI taxonomy): domain Eukaryota; kingdom Metazoa; phylum Chordata; class Aves; order Psittaciformes; family Psittacidae; genus Psittacus; species Psittacus erithacus. The sequence goes on from WYDI02014559.1 coordinate 28,059, forward strand.
TGAACCAGGAAGTGCCACTGTGCATACGCTCGTGCTTTGCCTTTGCAGCTGGCCAGTTACATACACACTTGCCTGGAGTCATGACATGGCTCTACTCTGCTGCTCCAGCCCCACTGCTGTGCACCCTCACTGTGCTCTTCAGAACATCTGTGTCAGTGGGCCATGTACCAATGCTGCTTTGGTCATCTCAGAGGTAAGATATCTAATAAAAGAGTATCTCTACTTGTGCTATTGCTCTGTGTGTGTGTGTGTATGCAGAATATATTGTATTTAATCAGGTGTAAATAACCTCTGGGCAATAAAACTACCCAATAAATAAATTAGCCTCTCAGAAATCAAACAATGTCACTGATGAATATACCCATTTTTATTTATAATTTTAGTGTTCTAAGCTGGGCATATTCTTCAGATCTGAAGTAGACATTTACCTTAAGGCAACCTTGAACTCTGCTGTCAGAGATGTCCTGACTTAAAGGCATGACATAAGGCAATCTCATAAAAAAGGCCTGACCAAAAACTGTGTGGACAACTTTAATCCCTGCATTTCTTAACTCCTGAATCCTCATTTTTCACTTTTTTCTTTTTTAATGCAGTTTTTTTTAATCAGGTTATATTGCTGTATACATAGACATCAATTGTTAGAAAAAACAGCAGAGTCTTGACAGATCCAAAGAGACGCACAAAATTCAGGGATTTGCTTACACGTATGAAGTAAGATTTTGAACCTGCTTTGAAAGAGCCTGATATAGACCTCTTTTTTTCCAACCAGGAGTTTTATTCATGCAGACTTTAAGGATTTTGTATAATTGCTTGGTATTTCCAGAAATATGGTAGCTTGGGCAATGCAACAGCTTCAGGTGGGGCACTGGATGTGTGAAGTTGTCAGAGGACTATGCGCCTCTTACCCTTGTAAGGCTGTCTCTGCAGGGAATACGTATTGGTTTTGTCTAGGAAGTACTGCCCCAAAATACAGTAAGCTGATGTCAGAGAGCTATAAGAAAAGGCTTCTGAGGGTTTATGGGATCACAGGACTGATTGGGAAGACTAAAAGCAAAGTTCTGTTCTGGGTGGGAAGGTGACAAAAGAGCAGCTATACTCTTTGTTTAAGGTGTGCTTTGGCCTGAGTAAATTACTTGACTCTTGCCTCCTGATTCCTAAATCCTCTTTATTCTTAACCTGGTTTATATAAATTGTAAACACTCTAATGGAGAGTGCATCTCATACCCTCAGAAAGCAAATATGTATTGTATTTAATTCAACCTGATCTCAGCTTGGCATTTATTTACTTATTTATTTCTCTCATGCAAATAATCCATTACACCAACAGTATCTGGAATTTGTCACAATCCAGCTGGGTGATTCTGTGAGCATAAAGTACTTTGCTGTACTGTGCATAGCCTTGGTGCACAGGTTAACCCTCACTTTTGCTGTAAGTAAATGTTGGAAAGAGTTTGTTTTAGAACAAAAGTGTTCCTAAGAGACTAAGAAAAAATCAGTGATTCCTTTGTCCTACTTCCTAGTTGGTATAAACAACACACCTGTTGCAAATAAAAGCAAGATCTTATCAGTTCGTCCTGGGTGGTCATAAAAGCAAACTTTCCACCGAGATGCAATTAGCATCTTGCTTTAGATTAGGCTGCAGATTGTTCAGGTTTATACAAACCTGGAGCCAGAAAATAAGGATAGTGGGCTGATTAGTCTGGTTTCATGTTTCCACAAATAGAACATTTTCTGGAGGAAACATTCCTCCTACCATGACCTTTGCGTTTTTGAAAGATGAAGTTCTTGTGGGGCAGAAGTTAGATTTGGTGAGAGCCAATGAAGTAACAGGAAAGAATATTCAAGTTATTTTGTAAAATAGAGGAACAATAGCAATAACTTTTGGTTGCTAACCCTGAAATGAGTGCTTTACATCTTGGTACTTTGCAATGATGCAAAGTTTGCATTGTGTGGTCTTCAGGCTTATGAAATCTAGAAACTATAAAGAATTTTAGGAAGAATAACTAAAGAGGTGCAGCAATTATCAATGGATTTCTATTCACTTTGTGGAAAGAATTGGAAAAGACCTTAAGATCATGTAGTTCCAACCCTGGCCCCTAGCTTCCCAGACAACATCCCTGTATTCTTCCCAGGCCGCCTGTCCTTGCTTCCACCTTTTATAAGCCTCTTTT
>WYDI02014561.1:0-11018 GCA_009867235.2 Psittacus erithacus
AGGACAGGTTGTGGGGGGAAAACAAGCAGGCTACATGCTTTGTCTAATTTACGACTAAGCTTAAACCACAACAAATGTTTCTCCAAAAATCTATGTGCATGACTTTTGAATTCCAAATGTGGTGAGAACAGCACGCCTGTGGTAGTTCTCTGGGAAATCCTGGCTCAAGATGGGGCAGTGAGGCTATGGTGAACTCTAGGGGGTCCAAATTACAGTATATGTACCACTGATGATAGGTGACCTCCATCATTGCTATCAAAGTGCTAGTGAATGCTGCCTAAAGTCTCTCTGCACTCGAGCAGAGTCAGTGCTGCTGACACTGCTAGGTGTGTACATGTAGCACTTTGTGACACGTTTTAGTGGTGGACTTGGCAGTGCTAGGTTAGTGGTTGGATGTGATGATCTTAAAAGTCTTCCAACCTAAGTGATTCTGATTCCATGATTTTATATCTGTGCCTCAGTCTTTTGGAAAGACGTGATTTTTTGTTATCTTGCATCAAATTCCATGGTTTCTAAAACTGTGCACTACCTCTGCTGGTAAAGGGCATATAGGGATGCATCCAGGGATTGCTTTTTTTCAACTAGATGGCTGATTTCAAGCTATTTTTCCATGTAACACAGATTCATAGCCTGTTTTCTTCAGGAACACGGAAAGCTTTAAGTGATGGCATGGCAGGAAAGAATCCATGAAAAGCATCTTGTAGTTCATAATATTCCAAGTTACCAGAGTTTTATGGCAAAAAAAGTAAAATCAAATTACAATGAACATTGTTGGCTATTTGAAAAACTGTATTGGCTTCTAGGAAAACCATTTTAACAATTTTTCTGTTATGACATGCTAATATTATATTTTCATTGTCCTTTCCTTCTGAACAGCTGGCTAATGGAAAAGAATAGTTTGTTAAGTGTCCTCAAAAGCAAAAAAGGTGAGTAAAGGGGTCAAAAGAGAAAGAGGAAAAAGCCTTAGACTGTATTTGCCTGGAAGAAAAGGAAGATTTGCTCTTTTCCCTGCCCAAATATGCAAAGGTTTCCACAGATTACAGTTACACATGTGAGAAGACAGTAATTTGGACTTAATGTAATTTATAATGCAGAGCAGGAGAAAAATCTCTCATATACATGAAAATTAGGGGAAAAAATGGAATGATGCCTGTGATTTTTTTGATGAATCTGTATTAAAGGAAGTCTGCTACCACTCTACTATTTTGAATTTTTGTACTTATTTGGTTATATAGCACATGTGGCTGCATTACTCAAATAAACAGCTGAATGCGTTGGTCCTCCTTCTTCCATTTCCTTCTTTCAAATGTACGAGTTTAAGTTTAAACATACAGAACTCAACAAGGGATTTGTCTGAAAAAGGAAGCCAATGAACAAATCATCATTCACTAAAATATTTCTTAAATTGCATTAAAGATTCTTTTGTAAACATTTTTGACTTGTGTCTGTTACAGAGTTTGCATCTTCAGCTGGCAGTTCATTAAATGAGGAAATCACACAGTCCATCACATCAAGCATTTGAAGGAATGAAAAATGGCGGGCTGTCATCACATCTGTTTATTATTATTTTAATGTGAAATGATCAGCTGCACTGACTAAATTCATTGCTGGTTAACATGAAGAAGGCACAGCTTGTGAACAGCTTAATGGGAATATTTGGGGATCTTTCTTGCTGCCATTTAAATTAATGGGAATGGGAATTTTGCCATTAAGTTCTATGGAAGCAAGAGCACATCCTATATAGGGCACTCATAATTATACTAACATAATTTCCAATTTCAGTGATAGCAAAGAAAATAACAAAATTGGTTTAGCTTAGACAGAAACATGATGCCCCTTCTCTTCGGCAAGGAGAGCTTCTGCTAGCGAAATATATCTGTACCTACCTATGTAACTATGCTTATATTTGCATAGTTATATTCCACAGACTTCCAAAGATATTTTTTCTTTCATAACAGTATCACCTGAAGTGTAACACTAGATTACATTAATGAGCATTTGAAATTTTAACTTTCCATACTCTGTCAACGGCCATGGAAACACACTCCTTTCAAGAGAGATGGTATCACTGCTTTGAGACAGAAAACTTTTTCCCTTACAGAATTCGGTGCTATTTCTTTGCAAGGTCTGACTTTACTTTCTCTTAAGGATTAAAATCAGAGTGAAGAATTTACTTACTGGTGTTCTAAGGTACAGTTTTGTCTGTACAAGACTTTGCAAAAATCATTGCATATACAATAGTTTATTTGTAGAAATTCCCTAATGTTCACAAAGATGTCGAGGTTGATTGCAGCATTGTACAGAAACTGTTAAAAGTGGTCACTCAATCATGCACATATGTTTGGCCGCTGTTTCCCTGCCTCCAAAAGCTCAGATCTTTCACTATCATCACTCTTTTTTCATATCATCCAAATGTTAACCTCACTCTCTCTGTCGCCTGTGTTCCTCCACATGCACCCTCATTCTCTTTCTTTTCATTCCAAATTCACACACTCCACTGGTTCTGTGAATCTGGAAGACACCACAGGATTTTTTAGCATATTTTACGTTCTATATATGGGTCTGTATAAGAGCTAACTGCTCCTAAGTAATTACCAGAGTAGTTCAAGTTTCTGGGAGAAATGTCTTTCCCAAAACAGGCAAGAGATAAGGTAGTCACAAGCCACCTCATAAGGTAAGTAAGAGAAATTAGTGGTAAATTCCACCAAGTTTTGTTTCCTCTTTATTGAGTTCCACATAAATTAGAACGCAGATAGAAAACCAGTTTATTCTCTAATCTGCTTACTACTTCAAAGATATAAAGGAGTATGAATAAGAACTACAGGGAAATGTAAAACTGATGTTCAAAGCAGAGCTTCATTCATTTCTTGAAGTAAAATTTATTTGAGACACAAATTAAAAGACTTTTTAGAAATAATGCTTTACTTAAACCAAGGACAGTTAGGTTACTTGGATTATATGACTGTTGTGTCTTCATGAGTTTTTAAATCTATACTATTTCCATTAAATTAAGTCAAGATAAAAGTGCATTTTTCAAGTTGGATGATATGAAAGGCTTTTTTTGAATCACAGATCAAATTAAAGGAAGGAAACTGGAGGTCTTGTTCTGGATACTGTATACATCAGGTTTAACTGCTGCCTGCCAGTTTTCTATTGCATTTAGCATGTCACTTCCCTACTGAGTTCCGATCTATTCCTTCCTCAACTTAATAAAATGATCAGATTTTTCTTTCAGAAATATGACTGAAAGTGTAGTATTGCCTGGATCCACTAATTCATTTCCTCCTATAAGAAGGTCAATTGGTTCATTTCTGTCTCATTCCCTAAAATATTTTAAAGCTTCTTTTATGACAACAAGTTTTGCTTTTTTTCTGCTACATCAAATATAATGAGTTAAGATGCATTTTAAAAGTAAATTAACTATTTATATATTTAGATTATTATTCATTAAATTGTTTATTATGGGATAATTCCAACAAAAAGAACGGCACTCATTTAGGAGCAAAGAAAAACTGTGTAATTTAGAGGTGTTGTTTAAATAATGTTAATTTCCAGCTGCAAAGACCTGGTCGATATTGATGTGATATTAATGGAAAGTTGTAAGGAACTCATCTTTTACAAAAGAATAGTCAAATTAATGTGAGTGGAGCAGATGTCTCAGCAGATCAATAATATTCCCTTGACAGTCACTAACATGCCAAAACATAACATCTGAAAAACAGTGAGGAAGAACAAGACAATATGTACCTGTTACACTATCCCAGTTTTATCGTCAAGGTGACACCAAGTAGTTCAAGCTGAATACAAACCACACAACAGAAAACTTTTATATTCTGATTGAATATTTAGTCTAAATTCAGTGGGAAAAAAACCTCCAGCAAAGACCACCACTGTAGTGCATGGACAGCACTAGTAAAGAGAAAAATAATATAATATCCTGGGTTTAAGGATTCAAAGACATTAGTATACTTGAGACTAGATTCAGTTCCAGTTGATGTGAGATTCTGTCAGTTAAATTATTCTAAGGTCCTGATTCTGCTGCTCTTAAATCAGTTTTTCCTTTATTCCTTGAACTTACTTGGTAATATGGGGGAAAATGGTAGAACCTATCCTTAAAATAAGCATGTTCCTTGATAGACATATAAGCACTAACAAGGTCAGATGATAAGAAAAAGCTGTAAGAGTGACTTGCTTGGAAGACAATGGAAGAATTTTAATTCCTCCACCAGTGTCTATCACAGATATTAGCTAATATCTCAACATCAGTAACACTGACAACTCCATGTGTGTAACTACACCAGGCTTGCCAAAACTGTCCAAGTCAAACAAAAGTTCTCAACACATTATTGCTTACTTAGTTTTAGTAAAATATTCCTAACTACACAACTTAGTTTACAAAAATCAAATTTTAATGAACACAATATAGAACTGCAAGCTTGGAATTAAAACCTCTTGCTTCTGAAAAAAAGAAATTTCATAATAATTACAGCACGCCTCTGTGTCTATCAAGCGGGGATCCCTCATGAAGAACAAATGGAAATCATGCACACTTCTTTCTGACTGCTTTTATCAGGCTCCTGAGGGCACTAACAGCCCTCAACAGCCTGCACAGCACCCCATCAGGGTAGGAGGAGCCCATTTCAGCTCATTTCAGAGCCCTCAGTTCCCTGCCTGAGCAATGCTGTGGCTGTGTGGGTGTTTCTGATCCTGTTTCCCTGGTGGTCACAAGACCAGTTCTGTTAGTAGCTCATCTTCTTAATGGGCACCTTGGACAAAGGCTGCAGCCTGTGTTCATTCTGACTCCTGAATGGACTTCAGATTTGTGTTATAGCCGTGACTCCAGCCCTGTTTCTGGCCACATCTCCTTTTGCTCCAGGCTGGAACCTATGGGCAGACCCTCCACCTGATTCATTCCTGGCCTTGCCTGCCTTTGGCTTCCCTGTGACTGTGCCCCACAGATGAGGGGACAACCTGCACTGGGTTACCCAGGCTTTCTGGACCTGAAGAATCAGCCAGCCTCCTGCTCCCTTTTTTTGTCAACCTCTATATATGTAATGACTCATGAAGAAGACACATTAACCACTTACTTGGTGTCTAATTCATCTGTGATCAAAACTTTGAACTTACATTTTAATAATCACAGAATAATAGAAAAATGGGGCTTGAAGGCCATTTATCTGCTTAGCCCTCAGGTAAAATAAATGGTATGCACATTGTTTCCAAGAGCAATTTGTCTGCTTAGATCTTAAAAACTTCTAGTAGTGGAGGTTCCATCACTTACCAAGAAACCTGTGATAGTTCTCCATTGGCTCTGCCATTTTAAAGTGTTTTCAGAAATAGGCCAAATTTTCCAGAGCTGTAACCCATCTCGTTCATTTCTTCTGGGCTGTCTTCACTGGACCACATAGCTCTTGAAGTACAGTGCAGTTCTCTAGCTGGCTAGTCTACCAGAGGCTTCATTTATTCCTGATTATAGGATTACTTCGCACATCTTGTGAGCTATACTTCAGCCTTGTGCTTGAATTTTTCATAGCACTGTAGTCTCATGCTCAGCTTTTTGTGAAAAACTGCCACTAAAGCAGCTGTCCTCATTGTGTATCACTGCAGTAAATAATTCCTGGTTTACATTTTCACATGCTTTGCCACTTTGGTTAGTATAATTTTGAATTCTGATCCCATCCTCCAGTGTATAAGCTGTCTTTCCCAGTTTTGGATCATATGAAGGTACAAGAAACACTCTCTATTCCATCATCTAGGTTCTTAATAAAAGTATCATAGACAGGATACTGCATCAAATATAAGATACATGACAGCTAGTGCTTTGTTTCTCTACTCTAATTGACTTTTTGCTCAAGAATTTTTCTGAGGATTGATGTTAACTGACAACAATTGCCAGACTGTTCTCTTTGCTCTGTTTACAGTCAAGTACTGTGATTGCCTTTTTTCAATTCTCTTGATGTCTTATCTCCTTCTGCAAGATCTCAAACATAACTGCAAAGAATTCTGGATGCAGACATCGATGGGGTAGTAACAGTGTTCATGTAATGAAACCGCATAAAAGAGTACTGCCTACACAGCAGAAAACCCTAGAGTGCTCTAAGCATCAATCATGAGATACCCTGGGCTATGCCAAAGTGGCATAATGCCATGCATTTGTTGAAAAACTAATCACCAGGGAAGATCAAAACTACTTAAATAAAAGGGGAAAATTTTGTACTGCAGCTGGCAGCCACACAGGACACAGGGCACATGCTGTGATTGGAACATCATCTACCACAAAACACGGACTGAGCAATGATATTAAGAATCATATTGACTAAACATAATGTTATTAGTCACCAAACAAAAGTTATTCTTTGGAACAAAAATAAGGACAGACTCTTAAAAAGGAATTAAAACATAAAGCAAGCTAAAAACATAAACAAGCTAAAACAAGAAGCGATGTTTTATTTTGAGACAAGGGCTGAATATAACTAACAACAAAATAGTCGATTAGTCCTCAATGCTGAGATAAGAAAGATTCACTGATCAAAATCTAGCAATCTTCCACACAAAAGAAAACTGTGTGAGACTGAGAGACTTGTTAACAGCAAACAAGAGCAGCTGTTCATTTCATAAACTCACTAGGAACACAGCACAGGTGCACAATGAAATACTAGGTCTAGAAATGTCAGAACAATGAACAAGGGAATTGCCACACAGCTAGATGCTATTCCTACCAGCAATATTAGTATTTGTAATTAGCAGACAACTCACAAATCAGTACACTTCAGAACTGGGCTCAAATCCTGACAGTAACCTATTAGCTCTCCTAGCAATCTAGTAATCTAGAAAGTGCTCATTAGAGAACTGTGATCACACTTCAGAGCTACATAAAACACTTTGCAAAATCTATGCTGAGAACTAGCATTTAATGAATACATACAAATTTAATCCATTATTACTAATTAACTTTTCATTCTGTTTAATGATATTATACCAATATACACCTCTATTGAAAACCAAGCAGCAAACCCTGGATATTATTTATTATTCACTGCATCCTGGACAGAAAAAGTCCTGAATGTTCAAGGGAAAAAATCCAAATTTCATCTGACCCATAGAATTTAGTTTGTTTCTATACCTATATATTAAAAAAATAGCTGTCATATCACATGTACTTTCCATCTATATAATCAAAGCCATGCTTATCGGCCGCAAAGCACCTAACAGCCATGCAGATACATCGGTGAATCCCCTTCTTTCTGCTCCAAACCTGAATGCAGCTACGATGACAGCTAAAACCTGGTAAAAAGTCCTTCATCCACTTAAGTCCCTGTCAAAGCATGTAATAATTGCAATTCAGCCAGGATTTTACATCAGCTTTTCTTATTATTCTTACACAAGAGTAGATTTCCAGCCTTACTTTTAAAATTCCTCACAAAGGTAGCTAACCAGAATTTCACTATGACTATACCATCAGTGGAATGATATATGATGTAAAAGGCGAAAGTTTATACATCAGGTACTGCAATGTAGTATGTTCCCTGAACACTCACAACTGAATGCTATGAAAACAACCCAGAAAGGTGACCTTGGTGAAACAGTCCTTAAAAGTTCTTAGGTATTCATCACACTCACAGTGCCTTACAAACATGTTGTAAGACTATATTCAAAGACATTTGTTTTCCTTGCAGTCTCTCCCTCAAATATTCAGCGTTTATCTGCATCTGTCCAGTTCTTGGAATGTACCCCACAATACCATTACCTTATTAAAGGTTTCACACTTCATTTTAGAAATAAGCAGTAACCTTTTCCAACAATCCCTTAAGTCGTATGATATTTCACTAGCATGCCTTTTATTCTTCCTTTTTAGAATTGGGAAGGTAATACAAAAAGGAAGCTTTGAAAATATATTTCAGTGCATGATGTTGATGGAATGCTGCGATGTTTTATCAGTCTTTATTAGCATCAATCATTTGATTTTTTTTGGAGGTCCTTCTGTATTGGGCACTGCGCATGCAGAAATTAAAAGACAATTTATCCTTTAGAATTTATTGCCTCCTGTTGGTTGGATTGCAATTGTGATTGTGAAAGAATAAACAAAGATAAGAGAAAGGTGATCACAAGGTGATTGCCTAGCTCAATTTAGGGCCTGCAGAGTCTGTTTTAGGTAGGGTATGTGAAAAAGTTATCACAGGCCATACAATCTTGCTGTAAATAAAATCTTTTAACAATTCATTAATGGCTCATTGATTACATAAATTAAATGTTACCTTTTTTTTTCTTTTTTTTTTTTTTTTGCTATTTGTACCCTATTTCATGTCTTCTCCAGTCTGTCATGACAAAGAAGCAACAGTCAATTGCAAAAGCAATCTATAATGCACTGTAAACTGCACAGACACTTGTGAAATGCCACACTGTTAAGTCAAGATCTTGATGAATGGGCAGTTCAGTGACAAGAGCCTTGTCTAGTGCAGCCTTCCTGTACCACAAAGGAAAAAAAATAACAAACTAGCCAGGCTGTTACTGAAATCTCTTCAGAACAGGCAGGAGTAGAATGAAATTTCTGCAAGGTATTATACTGTTTGCAACGGCAGAATCTGTTATAATAGAGGTTGTAAAGTACTTTCCAATCTCATTCCTGTTTTCATATCATTTTAAAATATTCACCCTCTGGGCTTGACATTTTCCAGGCTTCTTTGGTGAAGCTAATGTATTTGTTGATAACATATATTTGCAAATACAATCTCTACTGTTCTGAATTCTATAAGAAACAATTTTAAGTTTTTGTTCTTCTGAGAGCTATAGCACAAGTGTCCCAGCAGCTTTGTTACCTTGTCAGGCTCACTGTTGCACAACTTTGATCATCCATGCAAAAGGTAAAGAATTTTTTAAAACAGCCGTTAGAGCCAGCACCCAAAGTCCTATTGTGTTCGGCAGGATGAGAACTTCTTTCAAACTTCAGAAGCTTAAGAGTGATGCGCAAGTGATCTTTAGAGAGGTGAACATACTCTGTCAAGTTTTTTTCCAGTAAAAACTGGGATTGGCTGAGTGCCGTATTTAGCATATGAAATGCATGTTTGAAAGAAGAGGAAAATGTGGCTCAGGAAAAGAACATTAACCAGAGAGGGTCCTGGGCTGCAGAATATTTTTTCTTTTATGGTCTCACCTTCAGTCTCTTAGTTATTGTTTCAAACTCCTTCCAGGATTTCTTTCTTTCAATATGGCATCATTAAAATGATGTAAGGCCTTGAAAGCTGCTTAGAAACTTAACCTTTCTAAAGCCTCATACATTTTACATGATCTGAAATATTAGTCTGCCTTACACTACTTCAAAAATATATAAATAAAAGCAACACAAATTTGGTGGATAAGTAGCCAAGAGAGAGTTAGCATAATTTATTAATATCTTATGTTTAAGGTTATATACCAAGAGTCAGGATAATAGTCTGAAATCCAGACTCCTCAGAGTTTTCAAATCTTACTAAGTTTTAATTTACTTTTTTTTTAAGATTAACTAATAAATATTAGGAAAAGTGATTTTGGCTGCATGTAAACTGAATCATGACCTCACTATGTAATAGTTTCTGAGATCCTGACCTCTGAAGTAAACTGAAACAGAGACTTGGACAAAGCACTGTGTGACTTCTTACCATGTCACAAACTTGGGTATTCTTGTCCTTCAAATCAGGGCACCCAGAGGGCTAGAAAAAGGCAGATGAAGAAGCCATGACTACATCCAAACTCTGAGCTTTAAAGTTTAGAGGTAGTTATAGGACACATTCTTATTGTCCTTAATATTTTCCCTTTGGAAAGTGAGGAAAATTTCTGTTGGGGATGCTAGGAGGTATTTACCTGTGACAGCTATTTTCATTAGACAGTTAAACAGTCACATAAACCCAGCATACTTGGTTCACAGGCTATTCTGCGCAAAGTAGCTCTGCATCTTAGTTATTTTCCACAATACTTTTGCTTCTAAACATGGCTTTTTGGAAAGAGAATATTGTCACTTTAAGATTTTCCTGTAGGAGGGACAGTTAGCTGGCAAGTATGTGACAAACTTCAAATAAATTCTTTTATGGAAATGTTGGCAAAATTTTAAAGCTGAACTGGAAGTTCTCCCTGTTGCGGCAGCACATTGTCATAGCATTCTGTTTCTTTGTGCTCTTTGTATGAGTTATAGGGCCTTCTAGGAATCAATCATAGATCTCTATGGGAATGAAAACAAAGATTAATTAGAAGTCAGGACCAAAAAATCATAGGATCGTTTTAGGCTGTTGTCATTCTTCAGATCCTGCAATGACCAGAAGCATTTCAGAGAGGAGAAGTATAAAGTGAACAGAAACGAATCAAACAGAGCATCTGATACAGCTTCTGGTCATGGGATTTGAACAACATAAGGAATCCAGATGACCAGTTCATAACATACATGGCTGTGGACAACTGCTGTTACTGTGAAGACAAAGAGACTAAGCAACGCACACAATGGAAAACTTGAGATAAGGTCATCCACAAGCAGCGAACCAGCCCAAATCCTCTGCCTCACGCTGTATTTTTCTATTTTGACAGCCTTGTAACACCAATGAAAAGTATTGATCTTTTCCTACGTATATAGAAGTAGCAGACATACAAATAGACAAACTGAATCCAAATTCATCTATCCATGCCATAAATAAGACAGCATCACTATGAACACTACTGCCTCCTTGAACTCAAGTATTTTCTCTTGCTCCATCACCTTTGAACATTATGGCATTTTGAAAAAGACAAATTCATAATGAGGTTTCCAAGTGATTTAGAAATAAATAGCTCACAAATAAAAAAAAAATCATAGAATAGTTAGGGTTGGAAAGGACCTTAAGGTCATCTAGTTCCAGCTCCCCTGCCATGAGCAGGGACAGCTCACACTAAACCATGTCACCCAAGGCTCTGTCCAACCTGGCCTTGAACAAGGCCAGTGATGGAGCATTCACAGCTTCCTTGGGCAACCCATTCCAGTGCCTCACTACCCTTACAGTAAAGAACTTCTTCCTTAT
>WYDI02014563.1:0-21245 GCA_009867235.2 Psittacus erithacus
AGTCTAAACATTCTAAGCAGTAGCTACAAACATCCGTGTTATCACCGCTGTTGCCAGACCAAAACCAGAAACACAGCGCTGCACCAGTTACTAAGAAGGAGAAAAATGACCGCTGCTGCTGAACCCAGGACAGTTCCCTAACTGATATAAGTTAAGTGTCCCATAAATAATGATAACAAAAAACCCGTGCTTCCCCCCAAAACAAGAAAAAACCTCAACAAACAAGCAAACAAAATCTGACTTCTCTGGAGGAGCTTTATATGACCTCCTTTTGCACATTCCGTGTTTCTTTTGCTTTTGAAAACGAAGAAAACCCAGTGATCACTTGTCCCAGTACATGTATAGTAGGTCCAACACATCCAGACTGCTTCATGCAGTTTTTGGTGGGAGTTTGGGGCCAAAGATCTGTAAGGCGCATGCATAGCTGGTTCCACGTTACTGGCTCCACAGTTTGCTCTCTTTCCTTGTAATTTATTTTTAAACTAATTTTCATTGTATGATTAGTCTTTTAAAATTTTGTCTATTTATTTCCAGATAAAAAAAAACATTCTCACGCCAGTAAAAGAGAGAGATCTTTGGGTTCACCTCTAAAACAATAACCAACACAATTCAGGTATCACAGCATTTCCTTAGTTTTGGATACCTTGTGTCTAAGCAATCCCAGGAAAGGTATTAGAAGGACTATTTAAGAGTGATTGGTTTCCAATGCAGTAGAGACTATGTGCAGTAGCTATCGGATAATTCTTTCCCATAGGTCATCTATGGGTTCTAACGAATAGAAGATGTAGGGCTGGCAGATTATTGAAGCCCTGTGATGGTGATGTGTTTCTTTTCTGTTCCTCTAGTTTGAAGTGGGTTCTTTAATCAGTTTTTACTTTGATAACAATCCTGTAGACAGGCAGATCGTATCTCAGGAGTGCATTTGTCACTGTCATCTCAAGGAGAAAAAAAGTACTCTAACATTCAGTCTGAATTAAAAAGTAATAAATGTTTAAAGAGGCGAGAATTAATAAATAATCTTTTATTTCTTTTCATGTAGTAATTATTCACCCCGGGGCTAACCTAAATGGTAGATTCTCTCTTTCCTCTCCCAGGTTTCTAAGCAATGCACGCAAACATACACCTTGGTGTTGTGCTGATCAGGACAAAGCATTTCATGTTGGATGATGAGCAGAACCTGTAGATCTGGCCTTGCTGACCTTATTGGAACCGAAGAAAGTGGGGAGTGAGTGAAGAGCAGAAATGACCACATACACACACATGCAGTCCTTTCCACAGCAGAAATACCTAAAACTCAGTGTCTGACCAGGCAGATGAGAGGAAATCACTTGCCAAAAAGTCTTCCATTATTAAAATAACAGATGCCTCGCACTGGTGGCTTTGTTCCCAGCTAGTGGAGATCTTTACAGTCTGATGGCCTGAGTATCACAGCTTGTGAATAAAATTGTCTCAGCTCCAGCGAGGCAGCTGAATTGCCAAACACAAAAAGGCTCCAAACCCCGTATTTATGCTGTTATTTTTTACTTATTCTGTGTTCTTTTGTTAGGAAATGCCTAGAGAAACTAAGTTTGTTTTGGTTTAATAGAGGAGATGGTGTCTTAAGGAGCAGGATGTAATGTTAACAATTCCAAGTAATAAATGTTTATACATATGCAAGCAGAGAGAATTAGTATCAGCCTAGGATGGATGTTCCTATGTTGAAGTTACACTCACTGTATTTAATAATGCCAACATAGTTTTGTTATTTTCACAGATTACTTTCTGCGGATGTTTAGTTCTGTCTTGTTTTCTTAAGTAGAGGGAATAACTCACCTATTGAAGACCCCCCCTTTTGACCATTGGTACAACAAAAGAGAACCACCCCATCCACCTGCTTTAGCAGCACTGTGAGGCATTTCTTCATCTGCTTGGAGCTGCAAGGGGAGAAAAAGGACCAGTAACATATGTAGCTAAATCTAATGTAATAATCAGATAAATTGACTACCTGTATTTAATTTTCTGATCTATTACTCTTCAATTACAACAGAGGGACTATATATGACCAGCTTAAAGCAAATTTCAAATTTTAAAATAGCTAAAATCAGACAAGGTCTATTTAATGAGTGTCCATTCTCCTGGGGCTTCTCATATCATGTGTGCCTATCTGAAACATAAGCATAGTACTTACTTGTGAAGACAAATGAAAAAGAAAGTCCACCATAGTGTGCAGACCAGACAGAGAGAAAACAGTCCCAAGCTGGAGGTCATTTTCCAGTAGATGCCAACAGCAGAATAACTTATTGCTATAAGAAAAGCATGTTTCATTCTGCCTGCCTTCAGTTGTCGAAGCTATTTCAGAGGTATTCTCGGACAAATGGGAATTTGCATACTCCCACCCCCCCAAAAGATAGGCAGTCTGGTTTTGGGGTGTTCTTCACAGGAAATGCAGAAAAATCCTATGTGATTCTGCTCTGATAAACCTCAGGAGAACTTTCAGAGTTTTCAAACTCTTTATTTTCATTTCTCTTTTCCCCTGTTTACTGAGAAGGGAACATAACTAATAGCTTATATTTTGTTTCCTACTTTACATAGCTGGTGCCAACAGCTGTGGATTACTTCTTATCAAGTGTTCTTCCATTACCTTACACATGAACTGCAGCTGTTAGAGTAACACTGGTAGTCATATTGCTGCTGTTGGAAGGACACGGTCTTTTTAGGGGATTCCTTAGCTCCCTGCCAACTGGGCCAGTGGGCTGCTTCTGCGCATTACACATAAAAATATAGCTGGAAACATTTGTGAGGGTATTTTCCTGCACATCCAAGTTCTGCGTGAGCAGCAGCTCCTTAGGAAAGCAAAAGTTTCTGTATCTTGTGTCTGCTTTTCTCTTGGTATTCTCTTTATTAGCTTGGCCTTGACCTCTGACTCTACAAAGAGTTGGTTTATAATGCAATCTAGATCATTGCATCTTACAGGAATAAAACATTGGGATCTCTTTAAAGACTTTTAACTCTGTTTTATTTCCATTCTTCCTCAGTCACAGAAAATAGATTAATATGGTAACACTTTGCAGTAAATGGACATTAATTAATACTAAATTACACTAGAATTACGCTGGAATCACATATTAACAGTCACACTAAGTCCAAAAAACCTTGCCATGATTAATGTTTTTGTAAGGAATACCTAAGAAATTAATAACCATTTGTCAGTTATAATTAAGTGTTACTAATTAATTTAATGCTATTTTCTGTCCTGGCTTTGCCATGAAAATGAGGTGCTGGAAGTTTAAAGCCTGGTATATTACAGAAGTTAAGTTTCCACTCTCTGACCTAGTCAGATCTTTTCAGTGCAACTTGGCCTGCTACTACTCTTTGGTATCTCATATGAGAAACAGAGCAAGTGTCTCTTGTTTTGGGATGCAGAACTTGAGCAAGAGTTATTTTAATTCATGTGCTATAATTCACTCATCAGTATTGGAAATTCAAATTCTCAGACTATTCATTAACTTGACAAACACCATAATGAGTGCAGAATATGGCAGCACATAAATCCATTCTGTTGACAACATAATGAGAATGGGAAGTGACGCAACCTAAATAGCGATCACTTTACAATCTGAAGACTGTATATACTCGCTTCTGATGTCACAGTGGCTCTTCCGCCTTGCCATATATATATGTTGGGAAATCTCCCAGGAAACTTGTGCTTTTGAAAATGACCTATATACAAATGACCCAAGGGTCAAGTTCCTGTTGTCTCACATAGATCAGAGAACCAAGTTCATATTGTTCATAACACAGCTGGATACTGAGGTCACTGGCGTATGCCTTGCTGAGTGAATTATTGTACTAAAGGTACTACATTTCATATAAAACTGAATAACAAGACTCAGTTGTTTTCAAGAACTAGATTTTACATTGGTTATTTTTCACTAGTCTGAAGGACTCTTAGTAGCTAGAGAAGGAGTTTGTGATAGCCTGTTACGCCTTCAAGCACTGGCAGTTTGAAAACTTACATTCCACATGTGCATCTTTCAGGTAAGATGGTCCTTTCTGAAGTGCACTGTATCCTGCACTTCCCACCAAGTTGCAATATTACAAGCATTGGTAATTAGTACTGTTCTTTAATGGCACAACTAAATTCTTAGTATTTGCAAAGCGCTTGGAGAATTTTACACAAAAATATGAATGCCAGCTATTATTATTAACAAAATCAATTACATTACTTCTACCACACGATGCTATCGCAGTACTCAGTAGTGCAACAATTTCATTCAAAGCTTAGATTGCTTTTCTCGGCATCAACAGCACAGACCATTTCATATAATGTAAAACTCCTTGCTGATGTAAAATGAAATCTAAGCATTTATTTGAGCCCTTTTTTGTTCTTTGTTTTTATTTCTGAGGAAAATTCTCACAGGGAATAACAGCTTGCTTAACTGCATAATACTTTATACTGTAGGTTCTTTAATTTTCTGACACTGAAACCTGAAAATAAATCAGATGTGTGAAAAAGTCTTTTTCTAAGTATTCAATGTCAGAAAAAATTATCAAAGCTTAGTGAAGCTGGGAAATAAATGCAGTAAGCACAAGCAAGGAAATATTAAAGATGAATCCCTAATTTTCTCCCAGTGCTGTGTAAAACAGCCTTCCACCTCCTCTGTATTCAGTCCCAAGTCCTATATGACCTTCAGCACTAAGGATGACAGTCATATATTTAACTACAGTATCTTTTATTTACTATACAGGCTGACATGCAAAATACTTAATCTACATCGTAAAAAGGAAAGTGGCTGAGTTTGCAGTGACCTTGACCATACCTACTCCAAAAGTCGATCATTTCAAACAAATGCAGCCCTTCAGCTGTGCTAAATTGGACTCAAGTTCACAGCATGTGTTATTTTTCAAAATCTGACTTTTCATTTTTTTGGTGAGGAATCAGAGAATACAAATCTAGAAGATATTTTGCATGTATTTATTTATGACTGCATAGATTTTCTCTTGTTAAATGCCAATGAGGAGGAAATAGCAGTGGGAGGTTTCCAAGGGAGTTATCCACACAGTCCCTACTGACCTTCTGCAGGTACTGGGTAGTGAGATCACTTTTGCTAATAACAAAGCACAAAAACTGAAGCTAGAGGCATCAACACCTTCACTAAATCAAACATTTTGGTAAAGTTGTTGATTAAAATCAGTGCTAAAACTCCTTTTACTCCTTTCCCTCTTGAATTTAGGGTGGAAGCAAGGTATCAGCCACTTCCTTGGGTGAAGCAGTTAATTTCTGCACAGTCTGCTCCTTCTGGTAGAGTCATAAATCCATGGCTGCTTTTTGCATCCACAGCATGCTGTCCTTCAATTGCCTTATATAGCTGTGGGCTAGTTGTTTGGTTCTTTTGGGTTGTTCTTTTTTCTTTTTGGATTAGTTTGGTTTGGTTTTAACATAGGCCAAACAAAAACCTCGTGCTACATTGCTTGAATTATTTTTACTAGAGCAAGCCCAATGTCTTGGCCAAAGAAGCCAAAATGTCAGAATCTTGCATTTTTGGCAAGTGTTGCCTTTCTTGTTCTATATACCTGCTCATTATCCCTCTTTTCCTTTGTTTTCAGTTTTGGGGTTTTTTGGTGACATTGGCACGCTTTTCAGTGTAGTGAAGGAAAGTGTCCTAGCACAGGCTGTTGCATAGTTTGGCAACTAGAAAGCTGTTGCATTGACCAAAACCAGGAGAGTAACCCATTGTGCTAGTTTTGGCTGGGATAGAGTTAATTTTCTTCGTAGTAGTTGGCATGGGGCTATGCTCTGAATCTGTGCTGGAAACAGTGCTGGTAACATAGGGATGTTTTCATTATTGGGGAGCAGTGCTTACACAGAGTCAAGGTCTTTTCTGCTCTCACACCACACCAGTGAGCAGGTTGTGGGAACACAAGAAGCTGAGAGGGGAACAGAAGGGGATAGCTGACCCCAGCTGACGCAAGGGACATTCTATGCCATATGGCATCATACTTGGCATATAGAGCTGGGAGAAGAAGAAGGAAGGGTGGGGGGAACATTTGGAGTAATGGCATTTGTCTTTCCAAGTAACCATTACGTATGACAGAGTTCTGCTGTTCTGGAAATGGCTGAACACCTGCATGAGATGGGAAGTGATGGATGAATTCCTTGTTTTGTTTTACTTACTAAACTGTCTTTGTTTCTACCCAAGAGTTTTCTCACTTTTATTCTTCTGATTCTCCCCCATCCCACAAGATGTGAGTAAGCAAGTGGATGGGTGATGCTTAGTGGATGGCTTGGGTTAAACGCCTCGGACGAGTAGACCCCAAATGGACATGTATGGTTCATGACATTGCCAAACTTAGTGATGCTTAATAGCCAGGCAGTGACAGAGCAGTGTTTACAGGCTTCTGATTTGCTGTGCTGTGCCATTCAGTCCAGGTTATTTCATCAAAAGATTGTTTAACATTAATGTTTAACAATAATCTAGGTGTCACAAAATAGCTTTCCTATGCTACCAAACTAGGGGACAATGAACAGGGGAAAGAGGGACATCAAGATACTTAAGGCAATGATTAGAGACTACTCAATCCAATGTGATAAATGGAAATAGATTCGTAAGGTTAATACTAATTCCAGAGACTATAGCCCATTTTATAGGATGTGCTATGTAACTTTTGCTCCTTCCACCTAATCTATGATGTTTGCCAGAGATTTGTTGCAAAACACAGTAGCTATTGGATTGTAAAGGTCAATAAAGAAAGAAGAGAAAAAAAGAAAAGGCAAAAATCAGTGATGGAAAAAGAAGTGCCAGTTTTCACTCGTTCTGTTTCTAGTACTGTTATTTTGCCAATTAAGCTGCTATAAAGATAATAAAAAGAAAGCATCTGTGGAAAATTAAGTTTGCCTTCATGAAGAGAGATACTGTGAATTCTAAAAGCCTTTAAAATTATATTTCCTAATAAATAAATTCATCAACAAGTTGTACAAAGCCACATAAAGCCCACTGCACACCTCATTAATCTTTGAAATGTTTTAGAGGGTTTTTTAGGTGAAATAAATCCTTGCTGCAGAAACATTTATGTGTGAAATTTGTAAGCTGTGCTGTGGTGTTCTGTGCTCTGGTTTGCGCCACAGCCAGTGGGGGTGTGATGGCTGCATCAAGCTTACTCTTGACTTTGGGGGACGGGTGGCAGCATGGCAGCTAAGGGCTGTCTGGAACGGTGACCCAGAAATGTTCCTGGTATGCAAATATGACTGTAAGTCAATCATCCATAAGTAGTGGGCAGCCAAGGGCCCTTGAGCAGTCCTGCGCAGCACTGGACTGCAGATCAGGATCTGCCCTTGAGTAAGGACAATTCTCAAGGTTACTCCATGAAGTTGAGAGATTTCTTGCTGCAACAGATCCTCAGAAAGTGGTTAACAGCACGATAAACTTTGAAATCTTAACTAAGTTTACAAAGGATTGATTGTGCACATACATAATTCTTTAGACATCAACTTTTGACCAAATGGGACTAAATCTGGATCCGGCTGCACCTGAACTCCTCTCTTAAGAAGGAGTTTAGAAAGCAAGGGGGTTCTCTCTGAACTTCAGGGCTCAATGGGAGGGTATCCCTGAGAGTTCTGTCTGACCCTGCTCTGTATGCGGTAAACAATCAAGTGTACCTTGCCACTGAATCCTCACAAACCACTGTCGCATTTAAGCTTCAAATTTGTTTGTAGATCGTTGTTTTATATCAGTAAGCATATTGCTGCTTCTCTTTTACAAGTGAAGATCATCTCTCCATCCACAACACATGCTGAGGAAACAGAGTTTGCCTTAAGGCTGGGATTCTGTCTCCTTATGCCAAAATAATTAGAAGCATGGAGAAAAACAGCAAAGAAAAGGCTTAAAGAAGAATGATTAAGAAAGACTGAGTTTGCTTATTTAAAAGGAAAAAGAATAAAAAGAAGTGAGGTGTAAAAATGTAAGCTCGGGAGAACTCCAAAAACAAGGCATAACTGCCCTTTTTTTATGTGTTTATGTAGTCATTTTTTGTAACATATTGTGGTCAAATGTTTTGCATTCCTGAAGCCAAGAAGTTATCACAGATTATTTAATTTTCACTGCTATATCTGGGGGATACAGGAGGTGCATGTCTGAGAGCTTGTTCAGTTTTCCATTTAAAACTGTTAGTCCAATAAAACATATTATGTTTATTGAAAAAGCTTATCTTCTTTTTTAAAAAAGGAGCCAAAAGCAGCCTGTGCTTTGCATGAGGACAGAAGCATAGAGAACAAGAAGTTAAAGGAAGTCAGAAGATAGATTTCAATGTGTTGTGGTGTGTGTGGGCGTGTGTGTGTGTGTGTGTGTGTGTGTGTGTGTGTGTGTGTGTGTGTGTGTGTGTGTGTGTGTTAAAAGAGTCAGAGAGGGAAGGTTTGTTGTTGCCACAAACACAGACCAAGGGTTAATTGGGACCAAATACACTTTGTGAAAGAGCAGTAGTGCAGTGGTGGGAGCTGACTTGGTGAAACCCTGTTCTGCACGTACTTATCTTTAGCCATGGAGATGGCAAGCAGGTAAAAGATTACATTCTTAAGATGCATTTTTAAATGCACTGTCTTCTCCACTGGAATGTGATCTTTCAGGAAGGGAACAAGGGGAGTAAATGAAGCTGTGGAGGACCAGTGATAGTCACTGCTGGGAGAGCCCCTGCTAGAACTAGGAAGCCCTCCTGAGGCAATCTGAGTTAGGGAGACCTCCCTCCTCCACACAGGTTACCCACACTCCTCCATCCCACACACATACTTATTTCAACTAATTCACTCTAGTCTATGGAAAACTCAATAGCAAAAACATTCCGTCCAGTTTTTGTCCACAAGACGTTTGGGTGTGAAATTCAGCACAGCATGGAAGACATTCGTAAATCTTCTGTGAAATGAGACCCCACTGCAGACCTCAGTGCACAGGGTAAGTCCTCCCTGCATTTCTAACATTATCCACACAGATAATGTGAACTCCGAGAGAACACCCTGAATGTGCACACTATTTATATCTTTCCCAGAAATAAATTAGCAGGCATAAAAGCCTCCCCAAAGGTGGGATGTAAACATCACTAGAGATCTCAGCTGGAACAGGAAATGGACTATCAGCAATCTCTTAATTTGAATTTAAATTTAATTAAGGTGGAGAGAAAAATACTCATCACCTTTTCAGTGAAATGCAGGAGCCCTTGGTGCAGTTATCTGGAAAGAAAGCAGACTTTCTAAAACTTTAGTTAAGCAAACAAGTCTCGGTGTGAGAAATGGCCCACAATCTAAATTCTCAAGTTTATAGTTAGGTGACAAAAGGAAAAATAAAATGTGTCTAGCTAGTGCTCTGGGATTCTTTTATGCTTCTGACTCATAAATTACAATTGAAATTCAGCATCTTAGCACTAAGCCTGATTTTACAAAATTACTCTTAAGCACTATGGTGCATATGTGGTGGGACCCCGTTAGACTGGAGACAGGCAAATAGGTAGCCCCTAGTGCTTGCTGAGCTCCTGGGTCCCACTTCTGGGTCAACCAGCATAAGGAGGAGGAAAGATTGCTCTGTCTGCATAAGCTGCTATATTATGCTATCCTACCATGTTTCTCAGCTGTTCCTTATGAATGTGAAGGGACCAAACTTCAGGATGGATAAACTTTTTTGACAACTGTCATCTTACCACAATGTCTCCCAAGGCATCTGCAATCCTTCCCCTTTCATCTCATGGACTCCATTTGGATATGTGAGCTGTGCTTGGTTGTATGATTTCCAAACACCCTTGCTCTGGTCTCACATCTCAAACTGATCTACCATAAAATCTAACCAGGGTGTCTGACTGCAAGTCTTGGTTCATACCAAAGCACAATTATAATACATAAGACTAATGCAGGCCATTGTGAGGACAGTGTGTAACTTCCCACACAGCATATGCAAAGCAATTTCACCTGGTTATTACTCTGTGAACATGTAGTTGAGCTGCTGGATATCTATTTATAAAAGTATTTAGTCTTGATTTAAGACTTCAAGCAAAAATGAACCCACCATGCTCTAAGATAAAATGTCCCAGTGTTTTACAAATTTCAGTGTTAAAAAAGTGAAGCAATTTGTAGTTTGAATTTGTCTTCTACCATGAACCTTTGAAACTCATTACGTTTTCGCTTTCCTAGATTAAAGAGCAGTTTTCTTCTCTTTCATAGGTTCTCTCAGATTGATCAAATCAAAGCTTAACCTTTTCTTGGGTAAGACTGAAAAGGAGAATTTACTTGGTCTTACTACAAGGTATTTCCTTACCACTAGATATTTCCTCCCCCCTCAACTTCAGGTCAAGCTGGCAGTTCTTTATGGATTTCTCCCTTTGTAACAGTGTTTTGTACATCTCATGTAGAGGGCTCGACACAGTATCCCAGTTATGGCACTGGTGATGTTTGGTAAAGTTACATGGGGATGGCGTTGCGTTTGTGTCCTTACTGTCATAAGAACATTAGTTCCCCTTGATTTGCATCCTCAGATGACCTGTAGTCTCTAAGCAGCAGAGTCATGCTCAAATCTGATGTTTCAGAGTTTTGTATGTCCTCAAACTCATTGCTAGTCTTTTCCGAGAAACGATCCTTAGGTCTACAAGTGTGACCTGAATGCCTTGCATCTGCATGCTTGGCTGGAATTTAACTGTAATATTTGTTCACGTTAATACAGCAGCTCATTAAAGATGAATAAAAATCATTATTTGGATACAGAGCATTGTGGTTAAAGACCTGAATCTGGCTTCAGGAAATCTAGGGTCTATTGTAGCCTGTTACTGTAAACCGCCTATGTAAATCTTAACAATCAGGGGGGACTTAATTTTCTCCTACTCTATCTCAATTATATAAAGTGGAGTAACATTTTTTCCATGCCGTTTTCATTGTCTTGGCAACCAGTCATCTAAAAAAAAAAATCACAAGCCAGAATAAGGAACAAAGTAAAAGACTAGAAAGGAAGCATGGAAGAGAAAAGCAAGAAGCTTATTAGAAGCACAGGCTTGGAAAAAGAGCCTCCTGGGCCATGTAATTCAGATTCTTTTATTATATATATTATGATCTAGATTTTCAGTTATCAAACTCCATTTTACAATTCATTAGACTTCCCCACATTTAAAATCCCTCTTCTGACAATGTCAAATCTCTGACCTAAGTGTCCTGGTTACCCTTTTGTAGCCAGTGCCCTTTAGCCTGAAATACTGTTTTGAGTCAGTGGTACTTACACCATCTGTTTCCAAATACTAAGAGAGAAAGTGGTATATTGCCAGTTTTTTGTGCTTAAAACACAGTCCTTCCATCAAAGACAATCAAATGTGTATCATTCATGCATATATATGAAATATATGTAATTCATATATATATATGAAAACATATATATGCATATATGTATATATATGCATGTGTGTGTGTGTTTTCACACACATATACTAATCCAAACCCAAATCAGTGTTTAACAGAGCTCAAAGCTGCTGAGCTGGACCATGTGGTCATCAGGGCTGACCTGTGGATGCAGGGCCATGGAGACGGGCTTGCAACATCAGCTGACACCTCTATTTTTACAATATTTATTCCAGCCAGATACAGTGCATAGTCACTAAGATACAAATTAGTTCAATTCCTCTTCCCTAGGGATAAATCCAGATTAATTTGTTCTCCCTCTCCCACCAGTACTTTCCCCCTGTCTCAAAACAGTGTTTTTTAATTATTATTTCCCTTCCTGTCCCCTTCTAGATATTCAACAAAACAATTAAACTGTTATTCATATATTATTGTAAATCCAGTGCCAGGGCACTGCATTTTCTCAGGGGCAGTACTGAAGTGTGGTGAGTATTAAGAGAAAGTGCAAAAAGTTTAAAAAACTGTCCTCAGTGTGTTTGTATATGTGTGTGTGTGATATGTGACATTTGCACAAAAAAAGAAATAAAAAATCAGCTCTTTCAGGCTTCTCTTTGGAGGATTTTGGAGTCCAAACAAGATTTACAACTGAGCTTTATTTTCCACTCTGAATAAATGTTATCAGTCGATATATGCTCTTTTTAAAACAAATGACTGGAGAGAGCAAGACAACACTGCAGAAGTAGAAGGGTGCTGAGTTCTGCTCTCCAGTACTATTAGTCCACTCACAAGTCAGGAGGACACAAAGAAGGAGCATTTCCACAGCACTAGCAATGCCAACTGCAAAACAATAAAGAAAGTGGTCTAATTGCAGGTCTCTCTGCGGTCTTTTCCTGCTCCCCTTCTAGGGGATTTCAACTATTTGTGGTTTTGACTGCAAACACATAATTCCTCTAGGCCCTGCAGTAAAAAGCAAGCAGCCAAATCTGCTGCATGCACTCCTAGATCAATACCTTAAAGTTTGTTTAGGTGTTTGGCTCCATGCTGTTAACTTATTCAAGCCCTGTGTGCTTGGCTGATTATACTCTTTGCCCTCCCAGGAGCTACATGTCTAAGTAGCCGTCTGTGGTACATCGAGAATGAGAGCTCCAAGGAGGGATTATTATTTTAGTGAAACTGATTTTTTATGGACATCAGTGAAAGAAATTGGGTAGACATCACTGTCACAGGAGACAGAAAAGAAATCCTGTTGTTATCTAGATGGCTTTGCCATTGAGAAGTGCAGAGGGTTGGAGAGGGGGCATCAACAGGCCAAATCCCATCACTCTCATTGTGGCTGCTCCAGAGCTGACCTTTCATCACAGGTCTGGCTCTTGCCCTTCAGAAAATTCTGGTTATTAGTACAAATAGTAACTGAATCAAAGAGAACATCTTGGAGTATCAGACTGCTCCTATCTGTTATCCCTGTGGAGATTTCCTTTGTGCATCCTTCATTGTCTTGACTAGTCGTAACATGCTTGGCCTGGGTTTTCACTGTGATAGTTAAAAATACAAATAATAATCAAGATTGGAACTTTCATATGCTTAAAATATCAAGGCAGAGAACAAATTAATTAGCATTAATGCATGCAGTTCATAAATATGACATTGATGAATTACAACATAGCTATTGATTAATTATATATCAATTACAGTAGTCTAAGCACAATAACAACAAATCAATTTAGACCTATCCGTGAATTGATACTCAGCGTAGGAAAATAAATCAAAGACCCTGAATGGTATAAAAGTGCAGGCTAAAGTTTAACTCCTAGCTGATGCACAATTAACATGCTTGATTAACACTAATGGAAAGCTAACTAGATATGCCTGCAGAATGTTGATATGAGAACAAACTTCAGCTGACTGAAGACTCTCCCACTATTCACCCTGGTTTGGGCCCTTTTGTAGGCACCTCATTAATGAGAAAGTATGACCCCAGCCTGGTGTAATAGAGCTGCCATTGAGGTAAGCATGCCATTTATTCATCCACAACACTGTAAGAGCTGATTTGGTAAGGTTTATTTCTACTATAGCACACCTACCTTTCATTAAACACAAAAAGAGATGGGAATTAATTTACGCAGATAAATCCTGTAACTTCAGTGGAGTGTTTAGCAGAATATATTTTACAAGACCTGGCTGTAATTCAGGAGGGTAGAAAACAGACTCTGGTGACCTAGGCAGAGACATCACTGGAGAGTAATTAATTTGAAAACAGCTGTTGACTACTTTTGATAGAAAATTTGAAGATTGAGTGTGTTGTTTCTTTTCCACACATATTTGTCAAAGATTTTTTAATTCCTGACACACATGTAAAAATAAAAACGAACACAAAATTTGTAAGTTAGGTGCAGCCATGGAAATTTTTTCAATGTATTTTAAAATTTCCATTTTCTAAAGGAATATAAAGACTTCCAAGAAGTCCCAGATGGTTATTCAGTTAGGGGATTTTTCATTATAAAAAAGATTACAGTAGTTTTGTTGAAAGAAATGTCTATAGTTTGGGTGAGATCCTCTTCCGTGACACTGAGTCACACAAGATGTAAGTAAACTTCTGGCAGAACAGCTCTCTTTTGAAGAAGTGTTTGCCCTTCCAAGGAAGACAAAACATTCAAAGACTTAGAAGAAAATGCTGTGTTCTTAAGTTTAGGAGTCTTAGGGTGTCTCTATGGATGCTTTACAAAATATCTTCCTCTACTCACCAGTAAGGAGAGGTCCAACACCCATTTTGCTTGCAAAGAAGTCAGGGAACAGAGGCATCTGCCCTGTGGGTGCTGGTTGCATCTGATGTAGAAGTGGGCACGTACATGAGGGTGGCTGCACAGAGCCCTGGAGCTCTTTCTGCTCTGCTAGCATCCTTTAATGCTGCGAACTTCAAAGTAGCCGTGCTCCTGATTTGGGTTGTTTGCATTCAGTTTACATTATACAAATGGTTGTGAGATAGCAGGAAGCAGAAACTCCATTTTCTCCTTTTCTTGCAGGCAGCTCTGTCTGCTTATGCCCCCAAGAAAAAATTTCTGCAATGAAAAAAACAACATCCATGCTCCATCCTCCCATTCCTGGAAGTAACAAAAGCCTTGTGGAACATATTGCTACACTGTTGTCAACATAATGATAGTGTTTGTAAAATAAACTCCCACCAAGCACTGCAATAATTAGAATGCCTTTTTTTCTTCACCCTCCCAACCTTATGTTCCTTTGAACATAATGACATCAATGTTCATTAATTCTATATTCCAAAGTTCATCTTCTGTGGCAGCTCTACCAAATAAGCAAAGCAAAATAATATTTAACAATAAGAAGCTGTAAAATATTTACATGGGAGGGAAATAAAAACAGCAATGGCAACAAAACTCTTAATCAAACTCAATTATACAAACCAGGCACCATTTCCAGCTAAGAGTTTCCTGACTTTAGTTATAGTATTGTGTGAGGAAGAACATTGTTTCATTTACAGCCCTACAGAAAATCTTGTTGGTTAAATATCATGGAGGAAAATCATGGAGTAGATGAGTTCTTGTCAAAAAGCACTTGATAATAGTGACTGCTTTTCAACCTCCCGTGTTCAAGAAATATGTTCTCTGAGAAGAAAAAGCAAAAAGGATATGAAGAGTGTATTTTTAAAAGTGTGTGTTCCTAAGACTGTGGTTTGTGTTGGAGCAAAAATCCTGGGGCTTCACTGAAGTTCAAAGGAAAATGGAGTTTCTCCCTGTGTAAACTAGGGAAGGCTGTAGCAAAAAAACCCAGGTCTTCCTGGTCTCAGAAACTGACCTGACTTACACTTGGGAGATCTTTATAATACGTGGGCATCATTTTGGGTAGTGGGATGTGTTAAAATGGAAGACTATAGCATCCTGCCTGCATCCTATTCTAGACAGGGATGATTTTTTTTCTCAGTGAAAAACTTTGATTGTTCTCACTTTTAAGGAGAGAATTTCATTATTGCCTTCCTACCATGGATAGATTCTTCATTTTTTGTAGCAGAAGATAGTTAAAATGAAAAATATGGTTTCAAAATGTGCCTACTGCAGTACACATAACTAGGAGGAAGATACTAAAATGGAGAACAGTTAGCTGCAATGTCACTTATAAAACTTCCATATGAGAGTCTTATATGAATATAGAGGACAGTCCAATAAAACTGCTCAATCAGCTTCTGGTTTAGAAACATACACCTCCAATCATACGTCTCTTTTTTTGGAGGAGTCTTAAAACTGTCTCACTTGAGAATCCTTTTAAATGCCCATCTAAATGTCCAGGCTACATGCCAAGAGGAAATCAATCTACGCGGACTCTCTGAAATCTTCCATGTTTGATAAACCTAATAAGAACCATTCATCCATATTATGTTACCTTCAGGAGCTTTTACAGTGAAAGTCTCACCTCTTCTCCACTGCTTTGCATGCAGTTGCGATTAATTCTTAGTTGAACACACTCACTCAAAGCAAAATTAGGTTCTTGCTGGAACTGTGTGAGAGAGAACTCATTTTTGGCATTCTCTCTGGAAAATGCCTGAAAAAAAGTGGCTACGAAAACATATATGTTTATATGAGGAGAATGAAACTAAACATTGTGGGAATACATAGGTGGTGACAGTTTGGTATATTTTCAGTTTCCTCTGAAAACCCTGCAAAATCTTTTGCTTCTTTGTCTGTGTTCTTCATAAAAGGGTGCTAAGAGTTTCCCGGCTCTTCTTGCACCCTGGAGGCAAAAGATACAAGAAGCTATTTCAGAGAAAGCTTCTTTCCCATTACTTCAGTCTTATTTTGTGGTGGACTAGTATGTTAACGGTCTCTACCTCTCTGTCTGTCTAGATATGTTTTATACTTGTCCCTTTAACATGTAGAAATAAGTCTCTGTCTTCTGCATTATAGTTATTCATGCCCTGTCACCCTTGTTCCATTTCTCCTTCTTTATTTCTTCTTTTGTTCAGGGCTCTTTGCTTTTCACTTTACCAGTGCTCACTGGTCCAACCTGAGTGGGCTTTGGAGGATCCTGCAGTGGCTTCCCTTTGGCTCAGGAATGGACAGAGCTGGGGTTTGTCATGAAGTGCATTCCCTGCGTCTGAGCTGAGTCCTCCACGCCATGCTTCCACTGCTCCTTGAGGTGAGACTTCCAGTCCAGCGAAAGAGAAATTCACAGTTGACAAACAACATGTACAAGGGCTGGAAGGATAGGAATAGGGGGAATGGCTTTAACCTGCCAGAGGGGAGATTGAGATGAGCTCTTAGGCAGAAGCTCTTCCCTGTGAGGGTGCTGAGGTGCTGGCACAGGGTGCCCAGAGAATCTGTGGCTGCCCCATCTCTGGCAGTGTTCAAGGCCAAGTTGGATGGGGCTTGAAGCAACCTGCTGTAGTGAAAGGGTCTTGGAACTAGATGATGTTTAAAGTCCCTTCTAACACAAACCAGTCTGGGATCCTATGAGTCTATCACAGTGAAATTCAAATTAAGGGTTGCAAGTACACAGGCAAATATGTGAAGTGATGTCCATTGCTCTGGATGACACTAGCTAACAGTCAATGTGTCTTTACTTGCTCAGGAGGGAAGTGTCTTCCAGATGGTTTCTTTTATTCATTTAGAGAGTTAAGATCCATCTCAGAGCTGCAGACAGCTGACTGATTGATGCTTCTGAAAAATCTGCTGATTGGAAAGACTGTATTTCACATTGAATGTTTCAGTTACTTTGGTAATTGGTTCCAAAGGAGAGGAGAAAAATAAAGCTTTTTGCCAACCTAGGTGTAACTGATTTACCTTCTCACTTCTGATTCAGAATTGACAAGACATAGATCAACCATCGACAACTTCATGCTCCTAAGAATGAATGTTTCTGGCACCCTTGAAATGCCAGAAAATCGTAGATTAATGTATTTTAAGAGTTCTGTTTTTATGTTGCCAAAATGAATGGGACTTGGGTCAGCAAAGCATGTTTGTTATTACCTTTTCTTAAACCTTTTTGATGACTTGACTGAAATAAATGAATGCTTTCAGTTCCAGTTGTCAGTAGACCAGAGCTTCAATGTAAGAGCAATGGCCCAAATCTAACCTTCCTTTCGTCCCTCTGAGGATATGTCTATGCTTCATGCAGCTCATTGCTTCTAGACAGACCCCAGCTAGTTTTTGAAGTGGCTAGTGCCAGCAGCTGGCAGTGCAGCTCAGGCTGATCTTCGAAGTACTGTACCTTGGAATTGCACCTAGTACAAAACACTGGGTCTTTATGGACTTTTTCACTGAGTTTTAGAGCAAAGTGTGCAGTGCTGCAGTTGGACTCCTAGCAACCCCTGATTCAGCACACTTCCCTGAGGTGAAAATTATCTTTGTTCTTGTATGTGTTCAAATCTGGTGGAGTGTGAGGGCTGATTTCTACATCCTGCCCTCCATATTAAACTCCATGGCTCTGTGATCGTTATCGGCAACTCTGATATAGTTCTGTTAGATGATAACTTTTTTACTACAGTAGCAAAACTTTCCATCTATTTACTGTGGACACTGTGGATGTTTAAACTTTGCATGGATTTTAAAGTGACTGGGGATATTCGTTAATGGAAAACAAATCAGTCCAGGACTGTTAAATGACAGACAGTACCTTCAGCTCAGGGAGCAGCAGGGCAGCCATGCACAAGAGGCTGGGAGATCATTACAGGGAAACAAGGCTTCTATTTGATTTTACCTTTCCCATCTATTCTTGAATGCTGTCAGAGACCAGGTGGCATGCTGGGAGGGCATTTGGCTTGAGCCAATTCAGCCCTTCTTACATACTTAGATTTACTGTGGTAATCAATTTATCCTTTAATCACTATTTGAAAGGAGTCCAGCATCTTCCCTATCCTCACCACAATTTTTTTCCCAAGGACAGTTACCTGAAAGTTAAACCACATTTGTTGTCCCTACAGCAAATAAGAGAGCAAGACACAGAATGCTTCATGGCAACTCTGTTGCATGGACTGCTGTCACCACTGCTGCCTCATTTGCTTTAGGAGGTTACTTATGATCCGTGTTACTCTTTTCCATCTCTGCTTTTCCTTTTTGACATTTATGGAAGCCTCTTCCCTGTTAGCTCTGGTGACAAAGCTGTTTGTCCGGCTAAACTCAGGAGATGAAAGCAACAACCCTTCAGAAACACTTTTTTCCTCCAAAAAAAGCGAAACAATTGCTTATTTTAAAATATAGTGAGAAATCAATGCACTAAGCAGAAGTTCCACCCCAAATCCTGACACCACTCCCATCATAACCACTGTTCTTCTATGAAACTTTTCATTTTTGATGAAACATTACAGGGAAGTGAAAAGGTGGAAATCTGTCGTGTTTCATAAACTGTGGGCTCACATCTTGGCAGCACCCCAAAGGTCCTACTGGTTTTCCTAATACCTTTCTGTGGAACAGTCAGCATCTATGGGGTAAATTCTGCTGTTACTTATATCCAAACTGTTATTAAAATAAGTGAAAGGAAAACAGATTTAAGGAAGGCAGAATTATTCCAATTTACACAATGGAAAATTGGATTTAATTAAGTGATGTAAAGAATTGAAAAGAATTACTCAGGCATAGCCAAGAGGTGAATCTAGCCAGATGGCCATATCATATGTGTAATCCTTTTATTTTTTGAGGACTTCACGTGCCTCTTTAGGCCCTTACTATTATAGTTCTAGTGCATCCTTAAAATTCATTTCTAAAAGCCTGATTGCCATAAGAATAGCACATTAAATTTTAATTAATCCCCAAGACAAGGCTGCAATGGGCATCTTGGGGAAACTTCTCTACTGAACTGACACACTGGTTAAAAAGTAGAGCAATAAAATTTCAATTCTTTGAAGGACTGTTTGGATTCTGAACAACTACAAAAGCATTTAACTATTTAGTGTGGTTGATACGGGAATTCTTAAACATAGTTTTTATTTGAATTTTTTTTCTGCTATTATTTTATTCTAGCTTCTTTCACATATGAAGACACCTTATATGTTTAAAGTGGAAGTGTACTAAGTCAAAACCTGTGTGATGGTTCCTTCAAATTACGTTGAATTCATCATTAAATTGCAATACTTCCAGTGTTGCAAATATAGTTCTGTATTAGACTGATCATAACTGGCACTTCTACTCACATTCTTTGTTTTGTGCTCTAAAATGAGCTGTACACATTAACCAATGTAGATTCAACTTATTTTTGCCTTGTGTGCCTGCAGCTCTGAGAGGGGTAGAGTAGTCATACTATGAACACCTGAGTCTGAGCTAGTCACTATATGCTCCATCTACAGTACAGAAAATTAAATGAATATTTACGGAGAGTGATTCATCCCATCTTAAGGTGGATGTCTAGGGCAGGCTAGACGATTCAGCCTCCAGATGTTCCTTTATTTCCCTATTGACTGCTTGAGGAGCCTAGTGTGAAGCTAGACTGAGATACATAACTTACAAATACTTGCTATTTGAGCAGAAGGCAAGGTCAATTGGATTAGAGGAAGCTGTGCAGCTCAGTCTGCACTATCAGCCTAGTATGGTACAAAATCGGAATGGACTACCCATGTTATGCTCTCCTACAACCACTGCTTGTGTAAGAATATAGCATGTCCTGGTTTTGTTTGGGGCTTTTCTCTGGGAGGGTTGGGTTGTCACTGGGGGCCTGCTCTTGGGAATTTTGCTAGTATTGAATTGGAGAAAAAGCCATGAGCAATCTTCAATGCCCTTATTCCATTGTTGAATCTATCTGAATTTTCAGTCAAGACATGCTTGCAGTGATGTGTTCTTTGCCCCTGGGAGTGGAGGGCATCACAGCTACCAAGGACAGTAGTGCTAAAATAATTCATTCTAGTTGATGAGAAGACAGCACATTTTGGAAAGTTATAGAGCCAGACCTGTGGTTTTATACTGCACTTTTCCAAACAGGTTTTCCAGAAGACAGAACTATAACAATGAAAGCAAATTATCTCCATATGTTCTATGAACCTTTCCCTCCTGAATCAGGATTTCATCTCTCATTATTATAGAGAGAAGAACTGTAATTGCCCTCTGCAGTATTCACAAATGTCAGGGTCTTACAGAAAGAGGTCAGTAAATGTGGTATATAAGTGGCTCAATGTGATTAATCGAATCAGATTGGGTTTGATGCTGTTCTTCTCTAATACCTTTTTTTTTTCCTATTAAAATTACCAATTTCCACATTACAAATGTTTATTTGGAGATTCTACATTTCCATTCACAATTCCCAGGTATATGTGAGATGATTCCTATCTCAAGTGTGACTTCACAGAGGTTGCTGTTGTGTATTTTCTGAACCATAAAGTGATATAACTATTGCTTTCACTGCATTTGTGCATGTATCTTTCAGAGAAAGAAATATGGGTTTTTTCTCAGAGAAATCAAAGAAAATGTGGCTAGCAAGGGCACCAAGAGGTCATATATTCCATCTCCTTTCATAAAGACAGGGTCAGCTATGTCACTTTTGAGAAATGTTAGTCCAACATTTCTTAAAAAATCCTCAGTGATGAAAACATTCCCTGATGTTGGATTTTAATCGGTGCTTTTTTGGTCCTTGGCCTAAAACCAGTAGACACAGAAGAGAATTTAACTCTTTCCTCCAGACACCAATTAACATTGAAGACCATTTCCACATTTTATTGCAATTTTTCTTTTCTCTGGTTTCAATGTTCTTAATTTCGAATCAGAATCATAGAATAGTTAGGGTTGGAAAGGATATTAAGATCATCCAGTTCCAATCCCCCTGCCATGGGCAGGGATACCTCACATTAAACCATGTCACCCAAGGCTCTGTCCAACCTGGCCTTGAACACAGCCAGGGATGACGCATTCACAACTTCCCTGGGCAACCCATTCCAGTGCCTCACCACCCTTACAGTAAAGAACTTCTTCCTTACATCCAA